>OMKK01084002.1:0-19031 GCA_900302305.1 Polymixia japonica | reverse complement strand
TACATGGTTCTATGACTTGGGTACATTTCATTCCCTTCATCACAAGGGCCAATAATTATGATTTCAAAAACAAGCTTCCTCGTTACCCACAGTGTGTTTTGATAGCACAGGTTGCCAAAGTGTATCCCCCTCCCCGCCTCCCCCCCTGCTCAATATGAGGAAAGTTAACTGACACGAAGCAGCTACTTCTGTCCCCTTTTCTTATAACTGGATTATGAGCGATAATGCTTTTTATACTGTAATTACTGACTGATTTATTTTATGGTTGTGACAATATTCGCAAAAGTGCTGAAACTAGCATTTGTGTCTATTTGTTCTTTTTCTTTCTTTGTTTTCTAGATTGGAAAAAAATTCTTTCAGAAAGTATGGTTATTTTATATCAAGAATAAATTCTCTTGCTGGAATCATGAGTATATAATTGAGATGAGATGAATTTTTTTTTTTTCTTCCAATTGTATGAACTATTTTTTGATTGGTTGGTTCGGTCTTCCTTGAATCTTGTCAACGCCAGACAAGACGCATAATCAGAGAAACCAAGTAAATGAAAGTGTTTACAGCAGTAAATCTTTGGAATAGTACAGATTGTATCAAACATGCATGCACTTATTAAACCGTTTTTGTAAAGTAGATAATGGAGTCCTTCATTGTCCCCCGGACAGACGTGGAGAAGCTTGTGCTCAAAGGGTCATGGTGGATTTGTTTGATCCTTTGATTTGCCTGCATTACAGATTCTGTATTAAAGGACATTCTGAAAGCTATGCTGTTCTCAACCTGCAGAAACCACAAGACACAGTAAAACATGTAGAAAAATATCTTTATTTTACAGAAAGCAAAGGGAAAACCAAGGTAGTAAAGGAAATATGAAAGCAATATTATATGGAAAACTCAAAAAAAAAAAAAAAAATCGCAAATGAAAAAGTCTTCTACACATCGGGCATGTCTTCTATGGTCTTCTGTGCGTTTTTACCTCTGACGGCTGGATATTGTCATTACCCAGTGTAAAACAGGTGTAAACACTCATATCAAGTCTTCATCAGTCCACTCCTAGGAAGAAACAAAGTCTCGATCAACTAGCATCAACAGCTGTCATGTACCAACAGGTGAAACATTCCCTTCAAGGTTGTGGTAGTTTACATCAAGACAGAAATCTATTAAACGTGTTAGAATTACAATCAGCATTTATTGCAGAACTTGTCTCACCTCTTCTGTAATACGGGGTTCTTTGGCCACGTGGCCATCGTCCTCGAAACCTCTTTTTCTTTTGCTGTAATAAAAAGATATCGATTTATACGACGAGCAATAAAGTGTAAATCACCGGTATAGACCAGTAGAGCATGTTCAGCTTCAGGCTGATTTTTTTTGTAATATCCTCGGGATCTGTGAATCCAACGTTGTCTTTGCAAGCTGTAATTGCTGGTGGTGGTGGTGCTCTGCTCCACGTTCTCTCCTTGCATAACCAACCCCTCCCTCCGAGTCCATTGTCAACAGTCCTGTTGTCACCTAGGTACAGTATGTGTTTCCACTACATCCTCATGAACAACACCATAACTAGCTGTAGTTTCATAAGCCCCGTGCACGTTATGTCTTTCCAGTAGTTCGCTGTGTTTGTTTGTAACTTCACGTAGGCAAGTAGTGCACGTCGTACCAGTACAGACTGATGGCCTTTCTATGAGTATTTCAGTTCAGTGACTGCGTGTGCCTTTTTTTACAAACATGTCCACTTTGCCTTGCAGGACGGAGTGCACCATCATGTCACTGGCTGCTGCCATCCAGGTAATGTGAATTAAATTGTGTGCCGCCAGAGCATCAAAGAGAGGTCAACCAAAGCCAGGCCGCATTCTGGTATGAAGCGCTGGACCGAAGACTATAGTGAATTTGTATTGCTGAGCATGTAGCCTAGACTTCTGGCAGTTTAAACGCAATATGGCTGGAGAGACTCATTTTCTAAAGGATATTACAGCTGCGAATCTGAAATCCTTCCTTCCAAAGCCCTTCCCAAAATATTTCAGACACTGATAATATATTAACTTGAACTGCGATCAACCTTCAATAACGGGCATATCAGAAAGACTCTGAAAAGGTGATTTCTATGAAGATGGACCTGAGATGCAGTTGATTACTTAGCTAGAGGCAGCCACAGAATTCTCTGAACTTCACTTTCTTGGCTCCCTTCATTCCGGTATGCCTGTCACTCAATCAGATGTCCGGTTACAGCCAGTGTGACGTTAAGGCGAGCCGATGGGCGACCCCCCCGACCCGGAGGGGCGCCGGCTCGAGATCTCCTTTCAAGCCCCTCCTATCCCTCGTCGGCAACGGAACCTTGGACAGAACGTACTGGGACAGCGGAGGAGGAGGAGGAGAGGCGATCCAAAGCATTGAAGTAGCGTTATCTGCCATCATCAGGGATTTCTAACATAGCACCTCTCTCCAAGACAAAGCAAGCCTTAACTCCCCTTTCTACACGCCAACCTCTAGCCTACTCCACTTCACTCTACAACATAAGCCCTTCCTTCGAACCGCTACCATTCACAACGTCGCCGTCTTTGTGTGTTATAACTACCACGTAGCACTGGAGCAACTTATGTATGTTTTTTTTTTGTTTTTCTTTAAATATGCTGCTTTGCTTGTTGATGTTATACACATAGGCTTGTATGGAGGTAAAGGTGTTTGTGTATGATCATGATAAGATGAACAGAGCTGAATGATAGTTACCTTGATAGTCAGAGTTAGTAGAGGATATTTGTAACCCGTCCTGTGCATGTATTAACCATAGATGGAAACTGCTATAGTGTGTGGGCCTACATATATGCTGCTCTAAGAAACTTCACAAAGGCTTCCTTCGAGCCGGAGGACGTGTACGAAAGCTTTTCATCTATTTAAAAAAAAAAAAAAAAAGAAAAAAAATCATACTGGTTACACTATCTCACCGCCATTGGTGTTACCACACCTCCCCACTGACCGTGTCCATATAGATTCATTGTGAGAAGCCATGCCACGCGCAGATTCGCCAATTTCAAAAGTCGCGCGGGACGGCCTTGACGCGATATCCTACGACTGCCGCCTGGTGATCCTAGCGGCTGGCGCATTTGTGAATCTGTGCCTGTCATAGCTCAAGAGTTTACCAAACAGTTTACTGCAGATGCACTAAAGAGACCACGGACCTCACCAACCTCACCAAGTGTTAACAGATAACTGGGGACAAAGATGAGAGGATTAAGAATGATATATATATATAAGCCTACGTATCCTCATCAACAATATCAATATCAGCTGTGCTACATGGTATGGATGATGTAGGTAGGAGTGTGGTGTGCTGTTGTACTTCCTTTCTGTATTTCATATAGCCAATGATGTGTTCCTTTTTTATTTTTCTACCTGATACTGAACCTTGAATCTTTTGCATCTTAGATACAACAACCTGGCTGAATAAAACTGTTAGTACGTATGACAACATGAGTTTGGAGTTCCTTCATTTGGTGCGGGGGACAGATATGATGCCTTACTGTGTTCTGCCATTCAAACGTCATCACAGCGCAATTAAGACCTACACAAAATGACTGTAATGATGCACTCAGATGACAATATGATTTGACATACATTGCTAGATTTAAAATGATCCAGAACACAACGTTACACTAAAATTGTTGGCTATAATTTTGGGCCATGTTAAGGAGGACCATGCAGTCATGACATTAAATTCTGATGTTCATTCATTTATATCCAAGTGATAACACTACATTTTTCTGCTCTAAAATAAAGTCACATATTGTGGTTTAAATATCACAGTATATTGTGTGGCAATACATGGTTACGTGCTTTGATTTCACATCTTAGTTATCGTGTCTACTTACTTGTTGGAATTTGTAAATTCAGCATGGATCCTCTCCAACTTCTGTTTGTAAACATTCACCTCCTCAGGTTTAGGAAGTTCATACTTCTTTATGAGGTTCTTCATCCCTGGATGAGTAGAAATAATGATTAATAATTTAGACACATTTTGGTCAGATAGTCGATCATTTTGTACACCACTGCGCACTGCCACTCAAAACAGCTCACTGTCACCATCTTGTGACAACAAATTGTATGTGCACTTTACTCACGTCTCATTGACTCGTACATCTTTGAGAGGGTCTCTTTGTCCTCTTTCAGTCCCATGCATTCTGTCAGGTAACTAGGACATATGACATAATATATATAGCTGGTATTGTCTTCATTATGGCATTCTCAAAAAAAAAAAAAGATTCATCGCATTTCCCTAGTGTAAGAATATCAACTCAGTCAGATTTCACGTTGGTAGGACATGTTCCCTTTAAGTACATACACTTCTAAAGGAATTCACATATGGTCAACTGCTCATATTGGTCACTCTCACTATCATTCACTTTTAATTTGAAAACCTCATCTAGGAATCACACTAGTAACACATAGATATAACATAGCAAAGTAGACCCAACGAATGAGTTCTTCTGTGTCCAGTGTCCTATTGTACTTTCCAAAAAGTAATTTCATGCCCGTTTGAACTGAGCGATACTGAGAGCTAGGGAGAAAGCCTAAATGTAGGGAGTGTATGCTAGAAACTGAAATGCCAAACTAAAGTATGGCTTTAAAACTGTAAGTAACTAACTTAAGAGAATATATGATTAATTCGTCTTCGATTTAAAAAAAACAACAACCTTTTTTGTAATTCTGACTGAGATGACAAGAACTATGGTCGTGTTTTAAGTCCTAGCGCTGTGGCTGACCTACCTCTCCATGTTGAGTCCAGCCCGCGAGGCGCTGTTCATAATAGCCGTTAGGGCAATCTGGGACGGGGGAAACAGCAGCCCTGCATCTGTCATGGCCGCTCGCGTCAGGAAGTCGTCTGCACTCTTCCTCAGTGACTCTGGGTTCTCCAGCGGAGGGTACCTTGTCTGAGGGGAAATTATATTAGATGGCACGTGATGCATTTTGCAACTTTGCAATTCTGTAGGCAGTGAGCAAAGATAGCAATATGAATCTCTCAGTTCATGTTTGCCTTGATGACACCATCGCTATGGCTGCATTATCAATGGCAACATTGCAAATGCTCTTGTTGGGGTGGGCTGCCATACATCTTCATTTGTCAGGAAAATATTGCTGATTAGTAGTCATCTTGATCTTGAAGGGATAGTTTGCTTTTGCGGAACATTTTTCCTATTTACCCAGAGACAGACAAACTCGCGGATGCCATATTTATGTCTCTGTGTGACGTTTGAAGGAATGGGCTAACTTAGCTCAAGATTAGCTTAGCTCAGTTGCTGGAAATCTATGGGATCAAGTAGCAGCTCCTCGTCTGACTGCAAGTAGGAACAATGGCCAAATAACAAAGTGTTATTAATAAAAAATAATGTAATGGGATACTTTACTGATCTAGGAGGAACATGTGTTTTTGCATGACCCCCTCCAGAACAGTGTGCCTGGAGCTGGAAGGGATTCACTGTCTTGCTCAAGAAGACTTCAGTAGGGTAGATGCTTGCCAACATGTGGCTTGAACTGGAGACATCCAGCTGAAAGAGGGTCTTGCTAATCACAAGGCTAACCTGCCACCCAAGAAAAGCAAGGGGAGGGTGTCCTTAAAGCGTTCCACAAGCAGACATTTCACATTCAACATTCCTACATGTGAGGAATTCACAGGGGTCAACAAGACCGGAGTGCATAGACAAGCCTAACCTTTGGCGATGTCCTTCGTGATCAACGTAGGTGAGTAAGTGATCTGCTCTGCTGCTCTGTGACGGTTTATGTATACAATTCTAATGTTTAAAGCTAAGTTCTCCAGGGGTCCACCCACCTTAATATCTATGAGCAGACCCTCCATGGGTCTGTAGGGGTTATGGACCACCAGGTGGAAGTTGAGCTGTTGGATAAGTAGAAGCTCATACTCCAGGATCTGCTCCAGAACCCTTTCCTGCCCTGCCAGCGTCTCCTGCAAAAGGTTGCCCACAAACTGGCTGCTGGATACATTGAACTCGTCCACCTTACAGGACAAGTACGCACACGTCAGCCTGAAATAGAGGTGGAAAACCAGGATGAGACGATGTTGATGAGAGTAACTGATCAAATTTACCATAATCCAGAACAAGCATTCATACAGAGCCCCAATTCAAATGTTAAAAAAACGATTTATCCACCAGGACTTTGGGCTACACCTTCATAAATCTACAACAGCAACATTCGCTAGCCAATCTAGATGAAACCAGTATTTTATTCAGTTTGAGTTAAGTACATAAGTGCTTAGACCAAATACTAAGGCGAGTCTTTGGGAAGATCATTTCCAAAATGTAATCCATTACAAATGAAATATTACCTGTTAAAAATGTAATGGTGATATACTCCAAATTAGTAACCTAGTCAATTTGCTTTAAATTACTCTATTACTTTGCCTCCAACTTCTACAGAATAAGAAGCAAAACAATTAACTCAAGATTAGATGCTTAATTGACTTAATCAAACATTATCATCCATAACCAAGATTAACCACTCTTTCAAATAGACTGAAATTGTATTCATCTATAAAATCTCTATATCAAATCTCCTTCAAACACATTTCTCAATATTTCAACAAGTGTTTTCATTCATTTCATTTTCCCCCTAAAGCAGGCCTATTTGTAACCCGATTAGTACATTTTTATTAGGTGTAACAGAATGTAGTCATCCACTCAGTGTTTAACTTGAGAGCTTTACTCCGATACTAATACATGCAATCCACTGCACCTTATTGGTTACCATGGTCATGATTACTCACATGATAATCCTAGGGTGGTACTCCATAAGAGAATTGTTCAGGTAAAATCTTCTGAAATACATAATGGCTGTACCCTGTGGAAGTAAATAACAATGACTTGTCACCTTCTTGGATATACAGTACATTTCATTCTGAAAGCTAACCTTTTGAACATAAAGTACATACCATAACAGACTTGGGCATGACAGGCTTGAAAGCGTTGCAGAAGTCCAGCAGCCTCTTCTCATAGTGTCTAAACAAGACCTCTTCCTCATGACGCTCCAGGAACATGCTTTCACTGACCCCAGGCTTGATGGTCAGACAGGCACAACAGAAGAAAAGGTGATAATAACTTTAGCTTTTGTGTCCTTGTGCCTAAGAACTGAAAATAAATGATGAAGTATTACATTCAACTGTGCTTTACCTTCACACTGGCGAGCATCTTGTTGCGGCATTTATGATTGGACTTGCATCTCAACGCCTCCACCTTATCTTCACCGTCGAACAGCCAGAAGTTTTTGTGTGAGCTATTATGAAACATAACGACTTCTGCAAAAAACAAAACAAAACAAATGTTAGCTCAGTGTGTAAAAGTGACAAGCTGACACAGCTTGATGGCTGACAGAATAACTGGTGCGCAGTAGCACAACTTAACTTACTTTAGTTGTGTTAGCATATACAATAGACAGAAGAACGCTGGTAAGTCTTGACTTTTTGTTTATATCCTGAATTTAAACTACAAAGTAAACGATAAAAGCTCCTTAGTAAACAGCCTCAAAAATATCAAGTGAAGCGAGTCGCCTCTTTTGCACGTCAGCGTCGTCCCTCAATGATGACGGAATTGATGCCGTACCGTAATTTATGGTAGAACACGCAACATAAATGTAATTGCGGGAACTATATTTCATTGTTTTCATGACTCGAAGCGTTACCATGGAACACATGTATGGGCGCGCGCACACATGCACGCGCGCGCGTCCTCGCGTTGCTCTACTGCCTCGCTTATGTGGATCTGAAATAAAATAAAAAAGTAAATGCAGTGAAAGATATCCTGGAAATTGATTTCCTTTCTGACACCGTCGGCATATGAGAACATTCAGCTATCTCGTCTAACCACCTTTCAAGTGAACACTGTTCTACTTTAGCCAGTTGCTTGTAATGAACACTTTAGCTGTACCTCTGCATTTCCCATAATCTGTGTATAGCCGATATACCTGCCTTCTTAAATCCTGGAATATGAAGCTGTGATTTGCCACCACACAAAAATTACACTAGGCTATGTAAGAGAAGAAATCTCATGCTAGATTCATTCCGTTTTGAAAAATGACCCCAATTACTCTGGGTTTCTCTTTCATCCCACTAACAGTGCTACAACATATATACATGATACCTGCCCTCTCCTCACATAATCACATCACAACTTTCCAGGAAGGGGTTATAGAAGATGAGATATCATACATCTCAATTTATTCACGCTTAGGCCTGCTGGACTTCATGACGTTGAATTTCCATATCACTTTTATTTATTTATTTATATTATTATTATTATTATTATTATTATTATTATTATTATTATTATTGTTATTATTGTTATTGTTATTATTATTATTATTTTACAGCAATAGGCTACAAACTAGGTAGCCAACGTTAGCATATGATTTGCACAATTAATGTCAGTGTAATAGATGCCCCTCCCTCGCTTAATTGACCGGGGCTGAAAGCTGCTGGTCCAGAACCACGTTGGTCAACTGCTCAGTCTGCAAAAGACAGTTATTTTGCTGTTGATATGGACGAAAACATAACAGGAATTGAATCACACTGTATGTTTAGACGGAACCACCCAACCCCCACTAGTCTTTCCGTATACCCTAATTTGCATAAACATGAGTAATTTATGAATAATAAATGCACTTGCATTCAGTGGGAGCCGTTAATTTGCATATCACCACAGCTACAGTTTTATTTCCTTAGTGCGGTGTTATCATGAAGCCCTTCAAGCCTGCATAAACCAGAATCAAATAAATGATGATATAACAGGTATGTGCTGAAGACTTTTATCTTGATTTGTTTCTCTAAAGGCGGAAAATATTTTAACTTTTACGTTTGAGCTCTATTTGTGATAGGCTAGCAGAACGCTATATGTGTAAGAGGCTACAGTATCCATCGCTCGGTCTTGCCCTGTAAATTGCATAAACATGAAGTGATGCATTATTGATGAGACCATTGCAACGTTTACTGTATGTGCGCCCGTGTGTGCGCGCACTCGAGTGCATGGATAGCGCGTATAATGCGTGCATGTGTGTGTGTGTGCGTGTGTGTGTGTGTGTGTGTGTTTGTGTGTGTGTGTGTGTGTGCTTGTCTTATCAATCGGACAAAAAACGTTTCTTCTACTTTTTCGCATGATAGCAAGGAGTGTATGACTGGTTTTGCTTAGAGGCACTTAAATACTGAGATATAATTTATCTTTATTATTATATAACATGAAACCTAAAAAAATATATAATTCGTGGTTTTGAAGCCTTTTGAATTCCACTAGTTTAATTTGGTGCAGAATTGACATTTGACACATGCTTTTGCTTCTTTTCCATTAGATTATATTGCCCTTACTCAATGCTAGTCTAGTCTAGAAATAACTACTATGCAACCTTTTTTGTAAGTGGATACTTTCTTATTTTACTCAGAGAGTTGAATTGTAACATTTTCATTGCCTGTGTGACAGAATTCGACAAATGCTTCTATTTCTGTATTTCAATCATATTGACCATCTGAAGAAACCATGGTACCGATGCAGATGTAACAGAAAGTAATTGTGTGTGTGTGTGTGTGTGTGTCATCCTTTTTATGGAAGACATGTTTGGCAATGCATTTGTGTCTTTGTGACTAAAGGGTGTGCCTATGCATTCTGACAGACAGTGTGTTATGGGAAATCAGACTTGAACAATTTTGTGGCATTACCCGATCTGCTGAATGATCTCTGTGTCTCCCTGATCAAGTTATTCTTATCCACACCAAATCAAGGCTGCCTTCTTGTCTATTTTCTACAGCATGAGGAAGTCTGCATATTTCAGACGCGTACGAAAACTGTTATAGGCACTGACAAATAATTGGAATTCATGGACGCAAAGTCAGTTGTAATTTGACTGATGGCTTGATGTTGTGTGATTCATCACATAGGCTGTACTCGACTATGTAAGCTATTCACGATAATGATGATGATGACTACAACGATGATCATGATCTTCATCAATATGATAATCCCCACCCAGTCTCATCCAGAAGAGATCATTCTTGTATATATAGGAATTGATTTTGATATAACCTTCAAAGTGATACTTTTTTTTTGCTGACCAATAAGCTTACTTTCATTTCTTTTCCTCTCTCATATTCATCTCATCACTAATTGTTTGCAGTGTTGCAGCAGTCAAACCTTCACACACCAGCAAATACAGCTGAATCCTGATTCAAATTTTATATAAGCGAATAATAATTATTCTGCCCTTCATGCCGTATAAATGCCCCACCCCCATTTCACTGTGGTTGCTATGGTAACCAGGGTTGGCAGTGGTGATGTCAGCGACTCCTCCAAGGACAGTTCTGCAGGCACTGGGTCAGGTGATAATATTGCTGCTGGGCATCAAGTAACACCCAAGAACAAAATGGCCACCACCCTACAATATCTTTTTTTTCAGCGAGGGATGGTCTCGCTTTGAGATTATACAGAACCGGTCTGGTACTTGGGCATCAACTGATATCGAAAACAGCTTTTGTTTTGATGATTTGAATAACGGGGATAATCAGATATTGATTGATATAGTGATTAGCGTGTCCAACACCCCTCGCAGAACTGAGCTGTCCGAGCTTAACAGAGACGGCGCTCCCTGTTTGACGAGTTTGTAAAAGCACCTTTTAAGAATATTCACAGCTGCGTATGCCTTTGTGTTTGAATGCGTCTGTACATTGGTTTTCGCAGGTTGGCATTAAACAGCCAAGGCTTTCCCCCTCCCCCTCACCTCCAGACACTCAACGCTCCCCCACCAGCCTTCTCTCTAATTGAGCTTTGTGTCTACCTCCATCTCCATTCAAATCCAGATTCATTTGCATACTGCGCCGTGCACCGGACAGCTCCCCAGCTGTACAGTATAGAACTAAATGAGGAGCACACACCCACTTTACGTGATGTGAATATTAAGCAGCGAGGAGAACAGTCCTTTTTTCACCTTTCCTGAAAACGCAGCTACTTTTAGGAAGAGGGGTAGACAGAAAGGAAGATGGCGGAATCAAATCATTGCCTTCTTTCCCCCCAAAAAAAAGATTGATTACAATTTTGAAAACATACGTCGATGGAGAAGCGAGGAGCTTTGTTTTGTTTTCTTCAAAAGCTTATTGTTGTATAACACGAGATGAGGAAAAAAAAAGTCATAGAGGATTTGTATTTATATGAACAGGTGTGAAACAGATAAAGTTGGTTGACGCAAGGCAGTATCAGACAGTATAGATAGTGTCCCAACACCGGGGCCGTAGCTCTAAAGTTTGGTCTTGATCACACGTTTTTGTGACATTCTGGCTCCAAATAAAGACAAATAACCTTGAAGAAGGACATGTCACAAGATGCACTCTCTCAATTGTTGTTTTTTTCTGTAAAATGGGTTATATTCTGCTGCAAAATACTCTAGAGTGCTCATTATTGAAACAAGATGTACCCACTAATTTTGCTTTGGTCACAGACGATACTCACCTTGCTTCTGCGATCATAACTTGGACTCGACTGCCCCTTTGGCCTCGCTTTTTCTCTCAGATTCAGCTATAGCCCCGGTCTTGGTTTGCCTTCGACCTGACTGAAGGGGTCCCGGCAGACATGTCCAACATTAGAAAATGTTAGGGATGCTTGCTTAAGTGCGTAGAGACACAGAATTAAGTTATATTTTCAACACACTCCAACCATACTTCACAGAATGTGTTAAGCACTTCTTTAATGGGAACCTTAAAACCCCAAGGCCAGCTTTTCATTTTGAGCATATTGGCAGGATTTGTGACATTTCAACTCAATTCAGGATTCAATCAAAGCCATAGCTTTAGGGTGAGCAAAAATGGCATGCTCTTTATGACAAATCCAGCTGTCCTTGGCTTGCAATATGCATGCAACTTCTCCTCCACAGTAAAGCCAGTTAGAATTGGATGAAATTTGATGACCCATTTTAAGTTTTACCTTGAAGACAAATGCAAACAATGTAGAAATGTTCCTGTTTTTTTCAGCAGGTTTAGATGGAAATGTCTTATTTACAAAAAGCACTAACTCTTGTTCAGGTTTAAATAGTTGCCAGGACTGAAATCGCTTTCTACTCGTAGTTTTTGTGTGAACACGGACTGGGTAGGGAAAATGCATATCCTGTTTTATCATTTGGAGCGCCTCGGTTTTGAGAAAGGGATAGATAGGTGGATGTTTGAGTGCAGGTAATTAAGTCTAAATCCAATTCTTTTCAGGACACAGTCCCGACAAAATCCTCCAAATGACCCTTTATATCGGTCTTCCGTGTCTTCACCTTTTCAAATAACCAGGCCATTTCTGAGAGATGGTTGCTGTAGGGTTCTGACTGAGTAATGTATAGCTTTTTAGCAATCCTCCCTTTTTCTTATCTCAAGAGTTGACTGTGTGTGTGTGTGTATGTGTGTGTGTGTGTGTCTGTGTGTGTGTCTGTGTGTGTGTGTGTGTGTGTCTGTGTCTGTGTCTGATTCTGTGTATGTTTATTGTTTTGACTAATGCATCATCACTTGGTACTGTAATAATTTTTGTAGATTTTGTTCTGGAACTATCATCTATATGACAATTGAATGGCGAAAAGTTGTTTTTGCAATTAATTGAAATAGAGTCGGCCTCACACTGGTGTGTTCTGTGTAAAAGACATATTTTGTGTAAAAGCTCTATTTGTGTAGAATTAATATTTGCGTATTACTTAAATATACTTAAAATAAACAAATGAAAGCATATGTCTTGACTATTCATATCTTTGTGATTGCTAATTAATAGCTAAGAAATCGAACAACCGTCACAAAAATTCGGTGTTTTGGGCCTATAATAACGTGTGTGTGTGTGTGTGTGTGTGTGTGTGTGTGTGTGCGTGTGTTAGAATGTTTGTGTGCACACGTGTGTTGAAGGTGTGCATGGGAGATGGGGGAGTATGCATCTTAATCTAATTACAAATAAAGATGCCTGAATATAGACTACAAATTGGGGGAGGGAAACCCAATTTGATCATGTCATGTTGCTCAGCAACCCAAACCATTTCCCTCAAACAAATACCCTCTAAGATTTAATAATCAGGCTCTCTGAATAAAATGCAAAGGAGGCTAATAGGCTCTACCTGAAGGACGGCAAAAATTAGCCAAGGTAATTTCTAGACTCATGAAGTGATTTGCAATCCCTCTCAAGCAAGTGCCTATCTTGCTGTAGACGCAACCATTGCAAATCAGAGAAAAATAGCTGGGGTTTTTTTGTGAAAATGAAGGTGAATGTAAAAATGGACTTATAACTATATATTTTCTGTTTTAGAATTTATCTAAGTGAACATACTTAAAGAGTCTAAATTCAAAAATTATGAATTTAACACTACCTGTTTGATTTCAATGTGTCTCTTCAACTCAGAATGCTTTACACTTTACATGCCTTATTTAATGGAAATATAATGACTTATAATGACCGGCAAAGATAACAGCCCAAAATATGCACCATTCTCATGTTTCTCAAGAAAATAGAATCAATTATAACACAAAAATAATGACATGTAATTCGATATTTATATGAGTAATGTTTTTCTTTATATTTTCCACAAGTATATTCCCAAACCTTATACTGCGAGATATTTCTCAAATGAACCACTAAAAGGTATGCTTTCTCTCACTCTCTAACTCACTCATTGTTGATTCCCTGCCTGATGTGTGTTTGAATGAAAACTGAAAACTGGGTGTTGGTTGCTGAAGTGCTAGTACTATAATCACTGGCACCCTCCCCTCGTTTGTTTTCCTAATTGCTGCCATCCCATTTGTTAGAGAGCATTCCAATAAGTGCGACAAACCCTGCTGGAGAGCACTGAAGGCTTCCTGTGGATTTCCTGGGGACTTCAACAAAAAGCCCTGTCAGTTGGATTAGCCATTAGTCACCAGTCTATGTTCGTCCTGACAAATCGGACGTTTAAAGTACACTCATAATTTCAAGGCACTCTTTGTGCCCCAGAAATGACATGAATGTATCCTGGAAATGTCATAAAACTTGAGCTTGAATCTTTAAAAGAAAAATCTTTGATACAAAATGTTGATTTGGATTTACTTTGTTAAATATGAGGGAACAAATAATACATTTGATCAAATGCATGGAGAGTGCTAAAATTGTTTAATTATTAATGACATTGACTTTAATTATCACATGATAGTGATACTGATATATATATACTACACAGCACTCATAGTACTTGTGATCCACTCAACTCATTTTTGTGTTATTTAATTCAGTGATTCTGAATTAAATAAAAACTTTGCAAATCACAGTTCTAAGAAAAATATGTAGTAGTAGTAGCAGCAGTAGTAATAATAATAATGTAAAACAATAAGGCAATTTAAAGCAATGTGTTTGATGTCACATTATTTCTATCAAAAAAGCTCATTTTAAAAACAAATTCTCTTCTAGTGAGGATGAAAACATTTTTAAAAGAATGAAGCCACATTTGCTGCAACTGAATTATCTGAAATTCATCAACAATACCAGATTAACATTGACCTCATGCGTTCTTGATATGAGGATTATTAAGTAGAAATTCACCACTTGATTACCATTTTTCAGCATAACTGATATTTTTAAGTAATGTCTAAAATCAATGTTTATTTCACATTTGTACATATTAACACTTCTTTCAATATACTTTTTCTGATGCCAAACCAAACCTTGTCTTGGGGCTGATTTAAATGAGAGTGCACACACGCACACACACACACACACACACACACACACACACACACACACACACACACACACACACAAACACACACACATGCGTCAGAGCATGAAGGTTACCCACAGAAAGATAGACAAACAAACCCTGCCCTACATTAACCGGGATTACTGGTTGTTTGGCTTCCCTGTCCAGTCAACAATGCCAGGGTTCATTTACAGACAGCACACAGGTGCAGGAGGTCAATTTACAAAACAAGACAACTTCGATTACCTTTTCACTGCCATGTTAGGATGTGCTAATGTCTAAAAAAAATAGTTGTTGAAATAAACTCAACCAATTAAGAACAGCTGACCATCTGGCTGTTTGGAATCTCAGTGATTAGATATTTAGTGCCACAGACACATGTATTGTGGGAATGGTTGGAATGGTGGCTGGCTATGCCTGAGAAGTGGTCCTACATGCCCGGACCTCTGTCCAGCTTTTATTTCCATTTATTTTAGTTTTAGCACTGCCTGTGCCAGGAGCTGGTGTGGCAAAAGCTATTTGTCTGGGCAAACTGAAGGGAGGATCAAGCCTGACTCAATAATGCCCGAATCAAGTCCGGCTTTTAAACAATCACACTTATACATGATGGCAGTCAAGCTGTGATTGGCATGATGTCTGGGGGACAAGTTAGTTTGATGCTGTGCCTACATGAGACATTAAGAAACACTGAGGCAACAGGGAGTTGTTACTGTCTACCTGATCTGAAGTAGATGTAGAAGACAATTAAAGGAGACATATGTTTTTCAATGTTTTGCAGAAGCCATTGCGGTCATTAAAACATGTTTGTGTAGTCTTTACTCAAAAAAAGTAAATCAATGTCCATCCTGAGTATTTGAAATTATACCCTCTGTGTGTCTCTTGCAATAATGTTTTGGTGGGCGTAGCCTGAGGTTCAGTCATGCACACAATGGAAACACTTATAAAACCACATGGATATTTAAAGTACAAGATTAGCCAGATGCCATGCGCTTCAGGTTTGACATTACAGCTTCTTAATCATATATCAACCATCTTAGATATGAAAGGACTACTAATTTTAAATTTTCTAGAATATGTCCCCTTTAAGTGGTGCATATGTTATTATCAGCAATTAAATTCTGCAATTACACTTATATTTGAGTGGCTCGCTGGCTGGTTTCAATAAATGACTGGCTCACTGATTGAGTGTATGACAAGCTGGTAACACACAAGGGCAGATGTAAGTGCTAGTTCAGGGCACTAGTGCACTTAGACATGGCCAACAATTTTTGGGGTAATTTCGTGGCATGGGGCACTGGCACAGCAGAGACGAACCCACGACACAGATGTTAAAAGGGTTGGATTAGAAGGAATAAATTATCAGTAGGTGTGATGGGGGCTGTCTTCAATTATGGCCAATCAAATCAACTCCTCTCATTCCCTTTAAAAGCATCACACTCTGCCATGGCACAATTTGGTAATGGATGGGGCGAGTCTAGACCAGCTATGTCAAAAAAAGCTTCTCCCAGGAGGAAACTGATCAGATTGAATGACTGTTCACTGACACATTGTCACCGTGCTGTTTTCCATGCATAATGATGCGCATTGACTGTTTTATGTAGGAAGACGGTGATTCACACAATAACCATGCGGAAATAGTTTGTTTTACTTGCATGATTAAAAAAGGTTGCATTTCATTATCATTAGTTTGTCATTAGTTAAATGATTTATGTTAAAGTGAAATAGGCCAACGTAACATACACAAAAGGGGTTTGTGTGATTTTGGATAGGTCTATGTTCATGTGCACCTCCACTGACTAGGCGGAGGTGCAAGAGCAGTCTTTGACACCAAAATTGCGCCCCCCACGCCCATTTCAGTGCAAGCAATGTCACGGTGAGCTGCGGAATTACCAAATGGCTGCAGTTGAGAGAGAAATCAACGAAAATTACCACTTCGCCAGTGCAAGGTCACTGCGCTAGACTTGCACTGTCCAGAAAATAAGGCCCTCTTTGTCAATCCAAAATGTGACGATCACAGTTCTATTACAGAATATTGAAGCCTCTAAGCCTCATTAGGTGTTTGATTACTGAGCAAAAACACTTAAAGGCATTGTCCATAATGCTAATTGACTGAGCCCATTAAGGAAAATCTATCCATTGTTTCTTGAGCATAAGATAAGCAAACATGTTCTAAGTTCTATGATGAACCTTAAAATAAACCTGGGAATTGTTCTTGCCACACCCACTGTTCAGCTACATGTCTAGTTGTGTGCTATGGATTGTAGTGCTTTTTTAGACTTTTTTTTTAGACTTTCTTTTTAATAACAGTGAGTTGTACTTTCTGTGTCTAGCAGCTTCCTCCCATGCAACGACTCCGTAGGCCACAGCTGTAAATAGCGGCCACTTGCCTACAGTACTTAGAAAAGGGTAAATGTCATGGGTTATATAAGGGTTAAAAAGACACGGCTGAAGCTCTAACAATAATGTAATAATTTAAATCATTTCAGAAGTGCAATGTATGATGCAAATGGTTAGCAGTACTAGACAACGTTGACTGCTGATGTGTCATACTCCAAGAAGCAGCACACTCTTCCAGAAGCAGCTAAGAATTGTATAACCAATTCTGTAATATGCGGTAATGCGCTGACCTTTACCACATTATGCTTGACCTTCCTTTAATTTATGCACAGCTTCACAAAGAGCTGTCCAACTTGTGCAGGTCTTCCTTTTTGCCTGGCATTAACACACGTGGCTGAGCCGTGGCCCAGTATTTCAAAACCTTTTACCCAACTGTCTGAGCTTGGTAAAGTAGCATAAGTAGCATGCTAATCTAAACGGGGATCTATACACGTGTCAAGTATATTGTGTTAATGTGAAGAGCAGTAGTGTGTTTACTGTCAGACTAATGTCAGACACTCATATGAAAACCAATTTAGGAAATGTGTATTCCACCAAGAGGAATCATATATTGTATATAACAAGTATCAGTTACACCAAGTGTTTTCATGTGGAAATGTCAAAGGTCATGTGCACATACCTTGCATCGGAAGGCTTTATTTCATTCTGGTATAAGACAATAAGACACAACATACTGCATTCCATATTATGGAATGTGGTGATGCGTGAAGGTTTTAGCATGTGAGTGGATGTGTGTGTGTGTGTGTGTGTGTGTGTGTGTGTGTGATTGCACTGTAGCATACAGCATTATGCATTATTTGCATTGTGGGAAGCACTCCGCCCCGACATCATACTACAGAAGAGTGTGAAATTGTGTGAAAATGTGCTGCCCTGCTTTGAATTAATAGCACATGAGCAATGTAAGGTTTCTAGTATTGAAGCAGGCTCTGTGCGAATTGGCTATAATGTGTTGTTGAACATTGTGCATCTTTATGTAAAGATCGCTATAGCATGTAAAGTAGCATAGTGTGTTCAAATTGCTCACTGATGTGCAAATAGACTGTTTTCTGATTATGTGTATTTGATACATTTAAAGCAGGATGAAAAGTCCAAAATGCTTTTAAGGAGTCAAGAAAAAAAACACACCAAAAAAAATGGTTTAAACAGACATCATGAATATGTAAAACTGCATTTCTAAAACTACACAATGGGTTTTGAATTGTATTTTTGTGGTCCCTATGGTCGAGTTCACTGTGTGCACAGCAGTCTGGGACCCATGTGAGTGATATATTCATTACTCAGCCAAAACTCAAACCACTCCATCAGCAAGTTACACAACTTAATTATAAAGTCACTAAATTAGCAGTTTTGGAGATAATAACAATGATTTTGAAAAATGTTCAAACTACATCCATATTAACCTCCTCTAAATAGACCAAGAATTACAATTTAAACAAGAACTTTGTGAAAGCTAGTCAGTGACTACTACAGTATTCATTTGCATTTGATTTCATGTAAATTATTACTTTAAGGTAAATTATGACTTGTTAAAGTGAAATTGGTCTTTTAAGTCAAAAACGTTTTGAACTGCATGTCTTTGCTGTATTCTATCCCTAAAGATATGACTATATGAGTAGATCTTACAGACTATTTTTATTCCAGTTACTATCTCTGGATAATGTTGTATGTCTGTATGCTATTGCCCAGGTCTAGATCCCACCGGACAGTCCTGTTGTAACCTGTTGCAGAGAGTGTACATCTCATCCATAATCATGCTGGAATGGCTGCAAAATAATGGTGTGCTCTACTTAGATGTCCCCAGGGAAACATGGACTCTATGCTAAATAGTTCCACTCTGGGACACAGGCAGAGGCTGGGAGGGGGAAAAATAGTTCTACTCTGCTCAGCCATAAACAGCTTGAATCATCAGGGTTGGTCTAAAACAGAAA
>OMKK01084000.1:0-15905 GCA_900302305.1 Polymixia japonica | reverse complement strand
CAGCAGCAAGAAGCAGAGCAGTGACAGGACGAACAGGTGACTTTGACAGCTAAAACAGTCTGCCCTATTTTTCCACCACTCGAGTTGCCTGCCTGAACTAGCGCCGCGAGCATTCGCTTCAATTATCTGATGGCCGTCTATCTATGCTATCTAATATAATCAAAACATGGCAAAATTCAACATGTCCTTGGCAGAAGAAATCACGCTTTTTATGTGCATCACTGCAGCGTTACTGCTCAACCCCTAAACGGAATTAATTGGAAAATCCTGCAGTGTTAAAGCTGGTTCCGATAGCGGCACCTCTCTGCCGCTCCTCTCCCATATCCAATCAAAAAACCTCACCCGCTACAGGTGGCCAGACTCTTGGGAAGAGTTTAGACACAGGCCGGGGATTGTAAACATGGTTTAGAAAAGAGGGAATATCAACACACTGGCCGACCTGAAGTGGCAGATACTTGTTAGGAAGATCGTATTTTACTGAACCTTCGCATAGCACACAGTCTTTTAAAATAATATAAATATCACATATAGCCTAAGTAGCAGTTTTAATGCAGGATAGACCCAGAATCAAGGGGCATTAATAAAAGCTACCTGCCCATGAATTATTCAACTGTGTTTGTTGGCAAGAACATATATGCTCTGAGAGAGCTCTGAATTTCTGGCAGGATATTCTGTTAAAATCCATAAAGGCAAAATCCATTTGCATGGGTTCGCACGTCATAACTTAGGGAGGCTGAACAGGATTTTGGCAAATATGAAACCACAGAATTGGTCCCAGATGGTCAAAGTATAGTTCTTATATGAACTGAATCCATGGTTCATTTTGCTATTTTCCCTGAACTGTCAACTTGAGTTTCCCGCGAGTTGATTGACAGCCTTCGTCTGATTGCGCATTGGTGCATTGGGGTTGCGGGGCGGGCCCAGGTCAGTCTGTTGACTCGCACTGACACACGCTGACTGCAACGAGCACAAGACGGAGACCCAGCACTGCTCCACAGCACCATTTGTACTACTAGAGGCTGAAATTATACAAGAATCATGTAGAGCATCTTTAATATTCTCTCGGACATGGGTTATGCCGTGGCATTTGTGTTCACAGGCAAAGACACAGAGTGAGACATATTTTCAAGTTGAAAGCGCAGAGTCACCACACCTTTAGGTGAGATTAGAACTACTGGGTGCCTTAGAGCCATTGATACCCTTTTACAGCATAAAGGTTAACTCAGTTAACTTTTGCATTTTAAAGTATTTCCCATTTTCCTTTTTTTGTTTCAAAGGGGAAAATCTGAATGATTTGATTATTTCAACTTTACCTTCTGATATTGTGCGAGCAATGAAAACAGTTTATATTAAATCCTTTGAGAAACAATTACTTAAGCCTCAGAGCAAACATTTACATTTCAGTATTTGTTTATTGACTCATTAACAAATGGATGTTACTGTCTGACATGAGTGATTGTAATCTCAATCTCAAATCATGTATATTTAAACAGCAGAGTAACCAAGAATAACCCAACCCAACCCATCTCAATAAATATGACATTATATGTTAGATAAGGGTGGTGGTCTATGGTGTTTATGTATGTTGGTATGCATGTATACTGTATATGTTGAGGGTGTTTGTACAGTACAGTATTTGCATAAGAAGGGTTAAGTTAAGACAATTACATTTAAAATGTATTGTGACAGCGATAATCCACATCAGTTGACCCCAGAGGACTGTGGTTAGTCAGGTGTTTACCCTGACAGTCAAGCCACAGAGAAAAAAATATGCGATAAGCACAAATTATTCCCTGCACGGTACAATTCCTCTCTCTATCTCCCTCTATCACCTGTTACAGTACAACAGCTAGACATGCCAGAATGGCAGGAACATGTGGATGTGGATTGAGGAAGCTACTGGTTTAGTCTGTGCAGCAGACAGCCACTATCCTTTTATAGTTAGCTAGAATGTGTTACCTAGTTTAGCTCTAGTATAGCTCCACTGTACACTCTGGACAATCTAGTTAAATACATTTACATCTACAGTTGTCTGTAGTGATTAGGATCATCAATGAATCCTCCAATTCGTTCCTCTGTTGAAAACCATGGGTCATTATGATCTGAATTTCAAGTTCGTTCAACAAAGGTGGGTCGGCCGCTGCTTGTTCCTGTTAGCTCAGCTCAAAGAGAAAGTCACTGCCACGAGTCCCTGTGTGGCTCTGTTCAGATACTTACTGTTGCCTGCGTGTGACACACACACACACACACACACACACACACATAGAGAGTCAAACGGCAACAGACCCAGTTGGCAGCTCTCTTTCCTCACCTACTGTTTCCAAATGGATGTGAACCAGGAGTAAATGTCGATGCAGACTTGGACAGAGACGCAAAGGCAGCATATATTTGCTTGTCTAGAGCACAGAATACTGAGGCACACAAATGGTACAGTGGAAAAGATGGCAGTGCAGCAATCCCAATGTGTTGAAGTGTTCTATGTGATATAAGTAAGCGATAACAAGGTGTACGTTAATTGATTTTAATGGATGAGGTGGAGGCCAAGAACTGGTGGTTACTTCCACAGAATCCACAAAACGTACACGAAAATAATGGACACCCTCCAGCCAATCAGAATCGAGTATTTTGCAAGGCCGTGGTATAAAATATGATAACGTTTTTGGGGTGAGCCACGATATAGCTTTTGGTATAGAACATTATAGATAACAGAGCTTTTGCTTGAAAAAAAAACAAAAAAAAAACTTTGAAGGTCCAACAAGGTTCACTTATTGACTGAGGTTTTTGTCTGACAAACCCTTCACCGGTGTGTATTACAGTCAATACATTAAACCTGCATGGATCTGAGCATATAGAACTCCCTTCTTCTATGGTCCTTTCCTTTTCAATTTAAGCCCATTATCAGAATTCCAAGCTTCATAATTATCAATTTTACAATGAAAGTGCTTTTCTACAGAATGAATGAGTGAGTGAGTGGAGATACAAGGTTTTTAATCCAGAAACGATGGTCAAATGGCATGACAAACTATTTACATAATGTAACACTCTCAGGATACAATGAGAACAAACCTGTCTTTGTCTGTAATTGCTTTTCTAAACCCTCTGGAGATAAAGGATTAACTGTTTTTCATTCTGGGCATACTACATCCATGAAGGTGCCTGAAGTTATTTATAAAAACCTGAAGGGCTTAAAGGTTTGGTGATAGGATTCAAAATTTACTGTCACAGCGTATCACACAGATTTTTTTTGGGAGATAATCCACTGCTTTATAAAAATCATGTTAAACTGCTTAATGTTTTGGTGGATGCCAGTCATGCTGCCTTGCGCATTAAAGCCCATCAACACACAACAAAGGACTTTTGTTTTGTTTTTAA
Source organism: Polymixia japonica (assembly GCA_900302305.1). Lineage (NCBI taxonomy): Eukaryota > Metazoa > Chordata > Actinopteri > Polymixiiformes > Polymixiidae > Polymixia > Polymixia japonica. The sequence continues at coordinate 12,533 of OMKK01084000.1, read as the reverse complement.
ATTCATAAGGAATTGCAAAGTGCCTGTGCCTGTAAACAAGGAAAAATCAAAGCTGAAATGTATATGTATAAAAGAAAGGACATGTTCTTAGAGGTGTAGATGTGAATTCATGTTTTAATGTCCTCCCCCACACCAGGGTATGTGTTCAGAAACTGCACAGCTAACGGCTGGACCGAGCTGTATCCTCCCTACGAAGAGGCCTGTGTTTTCAGTGATGACAATGAGCCTGAATCTGAGGTAGAGTCACAATATCATATTGTTGTAGTCATATGTCAAACTCTCTCTCTCAATAAAGCCCCCCTCCAGTGTATTTTGGCATTTTTAAGATATTTCATATGTTTCTGAATAATTTCCTGACAACGTTGATTAGCCACACTTTTTGGCAAATAACTTAATTTTAAATAATTTAATTTAAATATTAAAATTTAAGCTGTTGCTAAAACGGAACGATGAAATATGACTAGTAGAAAGTTGCAGTCATCATCCTCCAAATTTGCGCAGTCATGCCTCTTTGTCTGAGCGACAAACCGATAAACATCGTTGTGAGCTAGCTAGTCAACTTATCTTGTATTTTACCATAATTGTAGCTATAGTCTTAGTTATATCTCTAACCTTTAATATGCTAATGATGTTGACCTTGACGCGTACTATAGAACGGCAACCTGGTTGCCATGGTAACGGATTACGTCTGACTATTAACCACACCCCGTTCTCTGTTTGAGAAAGAAACGTTAAACGGAAAACAGGAAGTAACACTGGCTAATTACGGCTTTAAAGTTGTAATGGTTGCTGGTTGCTGTTGAGTCCACTTCAGTTAAGATTTATTACGGTGCGTTCACATACAACGCGACGAGAATATCCATCTTGTTTGCGTGAATTTCTCGCTCAAGTTAAATCATTTTCAACTCGAGCGGACGCGAAATTCTCCTTTAAATCGCGGCGCCCGGAGCGAAGCTGCGTCTGTCCGCCTCCGTTTGCGTCTTTGACGTTGTATGCATTCGTGACACCTCTAAATTTCACTTGGCGCTGTATGTGAACGTACCTTAGATTTTTAGGCTAGACAGTCTTAAAAAGCTATAATTTTCAACCTACTTGTGTGTGTGTGTGCATTACTTTTCAACAAACCCAATGTAAGAGTAATAATGCACTGTATGAAGAGTAAAAGGAAAACACCTATGCTTACAAATTGGTCAATTTAGTCTTATTTTCTCTTTCCAAAATAGATATATAGAATGCATAGAAAAACAATTTCATTTTCATATTTGCTGTTGACAAATATCCAGAAAAGCAATACCAATGTCTATATGTAAAACTCCAAACACGTGTTGATATAGAGAGTGTACAGTATGTATTTAGAAAATAAATACTTCCAAAGTAAAGTTTTATTGATCATTCAAGCACATTCACACATTTACACATGAAAGCAGAGCTGAGTGAAAACTACTCTGCAGACTTGCAGTCAGATCCAGTAATTTAATCTGTATATGACATTTCACTTATCAGGTCATGGCCCATTCGTGCCTCCGGCATCATCATAATTTCCTTAACAGTATCTCTCTCTCTCAGTCTCTGTTTCTCTTTCGATCTCTCCCTTTCCAGTCTCTTCTTTGTTCTCTTCCATCTACCCCACCTGTCTCTCTCTTTCTTGCTATACCGTCATCCCTCTTTGTCCTTCTCTGTCTGTATTTCTATCTCTCCTTTCTCTCTTTTCTTTTTTTCTCTGTATCTATTTTCTATCTGTTAATTTTTCTCGTTTTGTCCTTCTGTCTATCTGTCTGTCTGTCTCTCCAGACGAGTTACTTCTCTGCATTCAGAAAGGTTTACACTGTGGGCTATGCCACGTCTCTCATCTCTCTCATAACAGCTATAGTGGTGTTTACAGCCTTCAGGTAAGACTTGAGCATTCTGCTTTACCACAGGTCCTTTAGATACACACATTAAGAGAGGGGGGCCATGCAGGGGAAACGTCAGTGTTTTTATTATCAAATGTTTAAAACAACAACTGGTACACCACCATCCACTAAAATCTGATTTAGTTCTTATTTTTAGAGTGATGGTGAACCAAATTTAAAACTCTATTTTGTCGTTACGCTGTCATGATATTTGCTACTACAAATTGGTTGTCTCAGCAAGTGAACTGAAATCTAAATGATAATAATCAATATCTGGTGATAACACTAGCCAGTTTGTTGTTCCCCATTAATACCTGGATGACGTGTGTGTACCACTGGACCCTCTAATAAACCCTCGAAATACATAAAAATAACAAGGTAATGAGGTTCACGCAACAAAATTCTGCGCCTTCCACTTCTGTCTGTGGAATGCTGATTCATTATGTGAACATTACGAAGTGGCCAGGGATGTAAATGAAAGTATAAAAAGTTGTTCATTAAATGGTATTATTTTTTTCTCCTCAAGACAATCAAAAACAAAACAATCAGTTACGTGTAAATCCCTTGTCAGAAGAGACTATATATAGGAGGCTATTTTGTGTGTGTGTGTGTGTGTCTGTGTGTGTCCAGTCATCCTCCATCTCTCCCCTTCTGTTTCTTTCAGGAAGTTCCACTGCACCAGGAACTACATCCACATGAACCTTTTCTCCTCGTTCGTCCTGAGGGCCAGCGCCGTCTTCGTCAAAGATACAGTGCTGTTTGCCGACGAGACCCTGGACCACTGCTCTATGTCCACAGTGAGCACTCCTACTCGTAGATAACATTGTCCGTTCGTTTCTGCTCTACCACGTAGCGCACGCAATACGAGACAGATGAGAGATGGAGGGGATGACGTGCGACAAAGGAGTGAGCATACGGCGTCTGTCTTAGCCTGTCGAGGCCCCTGGGAAGCCACGTTAGCAGACAACTAAATCTATACATTTTATCAGCAATAGGTAACATTTCAAAGGTCTGGGTGAAAGAACGACCGGTGCTTGAGTTAGTAAGTCTTGAAGTGATGTTTCTTTTTTGTCGATGTGATCTTCCAGGTAAATTAGGGGAAGATTATAATTCAAGTACTTGAGATATTTGAGGCATAGCTAATGCTTTTGAGTTGTTGTTTTTCCTATGTCTGATGATTAGTACATTAGTAGTAAAAATATATCCCACTAAAATCTAGTAAATATTCTGCTTATTCAACCATATACACCAGCTATTGTGGCATTTCTGGCATTCGCCCAATTTCCAGATGGGCAATCCGTCACAGAACAACAGTCTTCTATTGTTGGAACACTTAACAGCAAGTGGGGGTTCATTGCCTTGCACAAGGGCACCTCAACAGTTGCGGCTAGAGGGAACATCACACATTCACTTTCTCCAACTAATTCTATTCAACCAAGCGATATTCTGCTCACAAGCCTGCTTCTCTACGTTCTAAGTTACTGCTGTCACCTAATTTATTCATCCAGTCATATTCCTTTTTTTGCCTTTGTACATCCAATGTCTACTCTATTCAAACAAAATATAAAAGGCTTTGTGACACCTGAATGCATTATCAAATGTATTCTGAAGGTATACAAAGACTCAAAGACAGAGAGTGCTTTTGCAGAAAGGGTTAGACTCATATTGAGAGACTAGCATGACAAAAATAGAGTGAATCATTTCAACATTATTTCACTATGTGTCAGAAACAGACAAGTGATGTTTGTATGGGAAAAATCTCTATGTTGGATAACCACAATCAAGTGCTGTATGTAATCCCACAAAGATATTTTGTTGCGAATGTGTCACAGTTTATGTTCGGATGAAGGTCATTTCATCCAGGATGTTGCCATTTTATGATATATTCTCTCTGCGACCTGCGTGCTCTATGCTGTGTTGACTTGAATGCAAGAGTAGTTCAAGTTTCACGGCATCCAAGCACGCATAACAGAAAACAATAGCCCCCTATATGTTCGGTCTAGTATGTTGGCAATGCTTTTGACGTGTAGGCAGGAGAACATAGAAGTAAAAATAGAAATAAAACTATTATTTCCTTACTCCCACGTCAGTTCGGTGTCATCCCCACGAGTGAGAATGCTAAATGAGTCGTGTGAAGATGTGCCAGCTGTACAGCTCCAGGCCAAGCCATATTCCACAAGCCTATTCGAAAAATAATAACAACACATACAGTATTTATTTAATCTCCAATCTCCATGGCTGTGACTGATGCATCGGGACCTTGCTTTGATGTGTTTTGTCCAGGTGGCGTGCAAGTCGGTGGTAGCTTTCTTCCAGTTCAGCATCCTGGCCAATTATTTCTGGTTGCTGGTAGAGGGCATGTACCTCCAAACGCTCTTGGCTCTCACCTTCGTCTCCCAGAGGAAGTACTTCTGGTGGTACATCCTGATCGGATGGGGTGAGTTAAGTGACGGAGGAGGTAGTCGGACGAGGGTAAAACCTACGACAACGTTGAGTTGATTGTTGAAGACGATTTCTCTCCTGATTCGTCGAAGGCGAAATGTTGTTTGAGGAAAACGTAAATATCGGTCGTTTTGACCTGTTTCGACAAATGACACATACGGTCGTTTTCTTGAGAGATCTGTCTGATCCTGCACTATCCCCTTGCAATAAAGACGCTACCCTGTTGTTAATGGATCATGTGTGCCAGTGTGCGCTCACTTCCCCATAGGAGTTGTCGATTAGTGCCTTGCACTGTGAAAATAATTATGCCTGACGAGTAAAGTGATGCTGACATGAATAATATCTACTGTTGGATTCACAGCGCATGAATAGTTAACTTCTGGTCTTTCTTTCTAGGGCTGCCATCAACAGTACTCCTAATATGGGTGTTGTCAAGGTACCTCTATGATGACAGAGGGTATGTCATACATAGAGTACTGAATTCTGCATGACAACCTACATTTCATAATTGCATTACTTCAAATGAATTAGTGTTGCTTGAGAGCTTTTCTCCGTATCTGAATATGTGACTATGTGACTGAATCTGTCTTAATTTCATTTTGAATTGAAGTCCTTCCGGTTTTAATTGCAGTTGCTGGGATGACACAGACAATATTGGTATTTGGTGGATCATTAAAGGGCCCATAACAGTTTCACTACTGGTGAGTAAAAACCTGCAGGAGACTGACTCTGCTTTGCCTAATTATCTTACTTGTTTTATTCAAGAACGCCTTGTACTTTAATACATATTAAAAAGTTTGGTTTGTTAGGGTGGGATTAGAGGGGAATTAAACAGCTTGGTTGGCATTAAAGCATTGGTGTGTTTCTCTGTGTGTGTGTGTGTGCGCGCGTGTGTGTGTGTGTGCGTGCGTGCAAGTGCATGCTGTGGCTGCTTGTGTGTATGCCTGTGCGTGTACGTGTGCTTGTGCCAGGTCAACATAGTCATCTTCATCAATGTGATCCGGATATTGGTCCAGAAGGTCAAGTCTCCAGCCATGGGTGGGAACAACGACACCGGACATTTCATGTAAGTTATTAATTAGGTAGAGTACTGTAAGTACAGCAGCGAATACGGCCTTGGTTTCTGCAGTACGGTTCCCTGCCGACACAGGGCCCGCGCACCCAGGAAGTCTCTCGGAGCGTTAAGCCACTCTGACACCTCAAAGGGGTTCAAACGAAAGCAAACTGACCCCGGCTCTGAGCAAACTAAACAGGTTTACCAGAAAACCGCTGATTAGGAATGGATGTTCCGCAGTAAGGTAATTAAGGGTTTAAAATTAGGCTTTGAAGCTATCTAGTGAATTATCCGGTGAATTCTTTCAACTGACAAGAAAAAAAAGGCTGTGTATGTGATTCCTAATTTAGAAACACAGAAATTCTACTTTACCTGTATGAAACCCACATACTTTGAACAGGGCATGGTTGGCAGTATGTTCCAACTCGACTGTATTCATTTGGGAATGAGAGCATATAAAAATAGACCAAGACCAAAACTAGAGTCCCTCTAATGCAGCATGACATGATTGTTCTGCCAATTCAATAAATATTTCACATGTTTCTGCACCTCATCTCAGTCTTATGATTTGCGATCAGATTCTGAGTGAACGTTCACAGACAAGCACAATCCCAGGTGAATAAAAAGAGGAAACCAATCCTGTTATACGCTTGGAAAGGTGCTTACATATATTTGTCTAAGCATCAGATCCTTCAGTTATTGTTTTTGTGTGATGTACTGTAATGTCAGATCATTCTGTGATTATGTAGATTATTCAGCACAGAATCTGTTCCAATACTGTTTTCCAGAGTGTGTGGGTGAATGTCTGCAATTAAATGACAAATGGCTAAATTGAGATACAGCCCCTGGATCTGCTAAAATCACCAGGGAACAATGATTATGAATATGAAGTCTTGATCTTATGAAGTCTCTGTTAGGATTAGATCAACTGCTGTGTAGTGACCTGTGATATACCGAGGCCTCTGTGCCCAAGATAGACTGTAACACGATCATATCACGTTCATTTGTACCCTGCTAGTTTCCCATCACTTCGGGTGAACTCACGGCATACGTTAGGAAAGCACAATTAGAAAGAAATGATCATTAGCGGTCGCCTGTGGTGAGTGGCGATTGTGATCAAATGTTTTCTGAAGGAGACCCATGCAGCGATCATGTTAGATCACGGGAGCTGGCGTATGGAAGCGTGTTGTGAGGAGTTAGGGAACACTGTTGGACCGTAGCGTGTTAGCGATAGTGTCACTTGGAAATTAGATGTTAATTTCAGCGTGACTAGAGGACTGGTGGCCACAAGCGCCCTGTGGCGGTTGGTACACTGGAATTCATGCAAAAAAACAAAAAAGGAAAATATAATATGTAACTTTTCCGTATTAAAATGTCTAAAAATGACTAGACCTATGTTATATATTTTGTTGAGTTGTATACTTACATACAAATGTTTCTAACAATTTTCAAACCCAGAGAAATCTGTAATTTTTAATATGGGAAAAGATCTGTTTCATTAAATTGCCTGTCAGTGGCGTCATATCCCCTTTACCCCCTCTACTTGCTGTAAGTCCGGGGAAACACAGGGCAGGCCGGATGATAGGTCAGGGAGTGAGGAAGGGACTCAACGAAGTAGCTAACATTAGCAAGCTAATAGCTACTAACTATTGTTTGATTGAGCATGATTATGCATTGCCGTTTGCTGTGCGTTCTGTTGCTGAAGCTGCAAATGTATGGGTGAACCAAACAACCCTAGAAGATTATGGGACAAGAAGAGAGCTAAAACGAGGGTAAATATTGGTGTGGCTTTTCCAAGATGGAGAGAGCTTCGTCACAAGCTAGGACTACAAAGGAACAACAATCTTGCATGTGTTCTACTAGACAGGTAAGCAAATATCTGGCTAACGTTATCGAAATAAGATTTTTTCATCGGCAATGGTGCAATGAAGACAACAACTCCCATGATTCCACGCTACTTCACGACATCATCAAACTCTGTGTTTTGTTATTGTTTTGATTGAGAGACCCCTAGTGGCAGAAACTACATATTGTGCCTTTAAGACATATTGTTTAATAACTTTGCATTAATTTTAATTTCATTTAATTTAAATCTGTTTTATGTTATTACTGTTGTTTTGTTCATGTTTCTTCATCAATGTTACTGTGTTCATTTTTCCTGCTTACTATGCTTTCATGCAAGATAAATTTCTGTTTCTGAACAGACAAACAAATTGGTAACACTTTACAATAAGGGTACAACAATTAACCATTAATTAACATTAGTTAATGCAGTAATAAGCATTAACTAACAGTTAATAACAGTTAACTAATGTGTCTAGTAATCATTTACTAATGGTCTTCATGGTAACTAAGGTATTAATTTATACATAACCATAATTAACCATGTATTAATGCTTTTTGTGACCCTTGTAAATTTGAAACACACAACTATTAAATATTAGTGAACCAACAACTGGAAATCAAAGATGAAGACTTTATGCTACAGGTTAAAAGGTTTTTACTGCATTAATTCATGTTAATTAATGGTTAATTGTTGTACCCTTATTGTAAAGTGTTACCAACAAATCTAATCTTAAATTTTCCTGCCTCCCCTCTGTCCTCCTATTTCAATCGTTTCCTCATGTCTTTCATCTTCCATCCTCCCTTTCCCTCCGTTTCATCCTTCTCTCCTTCCTTCCCTCTTTTCTTCCATCCTTTCTACCTTCCTTCCTGCCTTACTTTCTTTATTCCTGCGTTACTCTCTCTCACTTTCTTTCTCTTTGTCTCTCTCTCCCCCGTCTCCGCCCCACTTGATCTCTTTCTCAGGAGGTTGGCTAAATCTACCCTGTTCCTCATTCCTTTGTTTGGGATGCACTACACTGTGTTTGCCTTCCTGCCTGAGAATACTGGGGAGGCAGCCAGGCTCTACATCGAGTTGGGACTGGGCTCTTTTCAGGTACAGCACCTTGGAGAGGGAGACAGCCAAAGCTGGCATCTTTTCGGTTGGAGATAAGTAAAGCCGGTGTGAAGAAAAGTTGAAACTGTCACAATTTAAAAAAAAATAACTGTCACAACAACCAGGTCTGCTGTGTTGCAGGGCTTTGTTGTGGCACTCCTCTACTGCTTCATGAATGGAGAGGTGGGTACTATGTACGTTTTGCTTTTGCAATAGCTCAGCTAAGATATTACACACGGTTCCCACACCTTACTGAACATCAAATTTAAGGACTTTTGAATGGGTTTCAAGGCCTAATTCCCTCAAACTCAAGGACTCAATACGACCAATGTTATTTGTTTGGCACCTCACTCAATCACGCAAGGCAGCTGAGTCGCACCGTGAGCGAGGGAGGTCGGTAACGTTAGATACGGGTGCTCTGACATCCAGAACAAACTATATGAACCACATGCAGTAGGCCTAGGTTTGGCCTATAGGCGATTTATACATTTGTCAACATTTTCACTGTAGATTCAAGCACTTTCAATGACTTATGTCCATTTTCAAAAACTATCAAGGCCTTATTGTCATTTTTTCAAATTCACAAACTTTTAAGGATTTTGAAGAATCGCCTGACTAAAGGCAACTTCCACTGCACCTATTAAGTAAAACTGTGTTGAGAACAGCCTTACTTTCTAAACTTTCTTGTATCCAAACTTTGTTAGACTCATAAACCAACTTCACAGTCAGACAGATGTACTGTATGTGTGTGTGTGTGTGTGTGTGTGTGTGTGTGTGTGTGTGCGTGTGTGCGCGTGCGTGTCCCCGCAGGTCCAAACAGAGCTACGGCGGTGGCTGTGGAGGTGTCAAACCCAGAATCATCTCACCCCGGCCAAGCGACGTGTCACTGTCACCCAAATCACAGATTTGGACCGCGGAGGTTCCCAGAGGCCTCCCTCTACCAGCAACACCTCTTCTGTGTGCCTTTAGAGGCCCTCCGCAACGGAACGGTTTTGTTAACATCGTGAAAAAGGTCTGAGAATGTCAGAGGGATGAGAGGGTAGCCCTGACAGTTTCACACGTTGCCGCTCCGAACGTCTCCCCTCTCCCCTGTCCAAACGCAAAGCCGGGAGCAACGCCCGCGGTCGGTTGGGAGAGCGGCGTGTAGATTCTGTGAAAATGTCAGGACAACGTGCATCAGTGTCAAAGGCAGCCGTTTTGGAGGGTTTAGCGCGCGCCGCCGATCGGAGCCACAGCGCTTCCCCTCTTTGAGCCAAAAAAACCGCGGAGGAACAGGAGGAATACTGTAGCGACGTGGCGGAAATAGCAGACCACATTTTGTTGGTTTTGGCGCTGATTTGGGGGGTGCTTTGTAACAAGGGTGCTTGAACACCCACATATTTTGTGAGTCTAACAACGTCTGTTAGACTGTTTGAACCTTGACTGGGGAAAAATGTTGAGGGATTATGTAGAGACAGCTGAAGAAACATTCTGTGTTTGTGCTTGGCTACGTTATGCTGTGATATGTGTTGGTCTACATTGAGCAGAGTTATTAACCACTTTAGTTCACAGAGCAGGGCTAAGCCAAATTGGCACAGGATTGAATAAGACCCTTGCAATCCAGGTTGTGTAGTCAGTTTGTGAGCTAACCCATGAACCATTTGTACAGCAGTTAACTTTGAGCTGCTAGAGGCAAACCGTTGATTCCCAAAATTCATCCGCTTATATCAGTCAGTGAGTAATTTATTTTTAGATTGTGTTCCCAGTATTTCCAGTATTATCACTGTGGACCAGAGCAGGCAGAGTGTTCTAGGCAAGACCCAGAGGGACCGCCGTGCGTCACATGCCGCAGAAGACTTTCTGTTTTGGGAGGCTGTATGTTGCCTGTCATAAGACGTCTTTGAAATACAATTTTTGTGAATATTTATAAGTTTGTTTTCTCCTCATTTGTCGGTTTTCCCGTCTGTTGCCAGTTCTGATAACATCTCGTTTTTGGCAGAGGAAGGAATAGGAGCTCGCTACTGCCCCCTTGCGGTCAAGGGATTAAACAGTACAGGTGAGATGAGGAGAGAAATTCAGATTAGAATCACGGGGTGTAAAATAACATCCATCTTTTGCACTAGTTAGCCAACAAGTTCACAGTGGATTTTTATGTAGGTGAATGAATTTTGAATTCTAAATCAGTAGAAGTACCCAAGACATTGCATAAAAAGGCTAACCATGTGAGACGAGCTAGCATTCGTGACAGAAATAGCATTTAGTTATGCTAGTTACTACTCAGTCGCTAAGGTGATAAGACCCCCCCTTGCCATTGGTAGCAAGTAGTAAATGACACAACAAAGAACAAGAAATATTAATTGATGGAATGGAAAGATATCTCCTGATATTTCCTAATAAAAGTGTTTGGCAACCATCTCCAACTGCACTATGACAAAGATGTTAAAACATGTTATTGTGAGGGGAATTTGAAAATGAATGTGTATACCACAGTGCTAATAATATAGGGGGAATCCTTTTGGGTAATTATTGACGTGGTCAATTCTGTTTTTTAACTACACAAACTGCCAATCGATTTTCACTGACTGAATAATGCACTGTACTATAACTATTGGATCCACTTTTATTGTCATTGTGAATACACAGTATGTACTTGATGCAGCACTTATTTTCCTTTGGATGTATCTCCCTTGTCATTCTTTGCTGAGCAAGTGACATCGTACGGAACTAGAACAGCGTCTGATGATGAAATGTTTGTGGTTCTAGAACCTGTTTGTGTTTACTGTCTATCTATGTTCTCATGTCTGAGATATCCTTTTATGCTAAGTTTAATAACATAATCACCAAACCGTGCCAAGTACCAGAAAGATGGACTATAGTGGGGTTTTTAGGTTGGGCTGAAACTAGGGTAGGAAATTGACAGAGGCACGTACATGGGCACAAAATTAATCTCAAAGATTTCAGTTCCCTGAATTTGAGTATATTGCTGCAAAATCTCCCGAACAAGGATGGAAGTGCACTAAATGATATACCAAGTGACTGTCATTACTCATATTAACGTGAGAGTTTGTCTGTTTTACAAAGAGGGAACTGTTTTAAAATTGATATTTGCTGAAACATACCCCCAGTTTACAAGCCTAAGAAAAGTAATTAAACCCAAAGGCCCGTCACAAGATTAAAGAAATAATAATTTTAGACAAAATTAGTCCCCAAATTATTATGACAAAATTAATATCCAAGGCTATAAAAGCCTTTAATTTCCATCACTCATTTAGTGATGGAAAGTCATATGAAATGAATTTTAATCTCCAGAAGGTAACTCACTACGAATGGATTTATTTTGCAGTCAAATATATACATGATGGTTTTGAACATTATGCTGGACACCAGAACGCATGTTATACATGACATACTGTATACCATATACAGTTAGAACACAAGTTTGGATGATGGATTATAGATATTTTTGTTTTGACATACATAAGGTTATCTAACCTCATTAAGGTTGTCATACACACACATGCATATACATTCTTCCCCCGCTTCAAAAGCATACACATAGAAACACACACACACAGAAACACACACACTCTCATAGATATGTATTAATCGACAGAGAATCAGTTTCACACATTGAAAACAGGTACACATACATTAACATACAAAAACACAGTCACAAATATTACAGGTCTTCATCAAGAGGTCAAACCATGTGCAAAATATATATATATATATATATACATATGGTCAAGAATAGACATCATTTGTACACCATGGCAATTGATAGCAGGCAACGTTTAAGAGCAGCTGAGCAACAATGGTACATTCAGAATTCAATAAAACCAAGAGAACTCACACGCACTGTACAGTCAAAATACTATAAATTACAGGCTCAACAGGCACAGCTGCCAAATAAAAGGCATCTAAACATAGTAAAATACTGTATGTCAAGGGATTTATTTGACACATGCACTACAGATTAGTGTGTGTTTTTCTGTAACCCCAAATCAGTTATCAGAGATGAGCGTGTGTCTCAACTTATTAGTAAAATAACTAGCTCAAAACTAGGGCCCAACACTTCCTGGTAGGGTAGAATAATTAAGAAAAAACTGCCCCATTTGCTAAAATTAAATTTAGGATTTTTTGATGAAATGCACTTTAGTCCTAATCTATAAAACCAAACCTGTAAGCCTGTTTGCTGATGAATATGAATATATGTCTGCCCCCCCCC
>OMKK01083999.1:0-15008 GCA_900302305.1 Polymixia japonica | reverse complement strand
ACACTCACTCAGAGGGTTATTGTTCAGCTAGCATGCTAGCATGTCATACAGCCTCCCAACACATCCAGGACATCACTCAGAGGGTTATTGTTCAGCTAGCATGCTAGCATGTCATACAGCCTCCCAACACATCCAGGACATCACTCAGAGGGTTATTGTTCAGCTAGCATGCTAGCATGTCATACAGCCTCCCAACACATCCAGGACATCACTCAGAGGGTTATTGTTCAGCTAGCATGCTAGCATGTCATACAGCCTCCCAACACATCCAGGACATCAAGGAACCGACTGACATACAACCTCCTCAAGCTCAAACACCTCAAAGCTTTTTTGTTTGTTTTTGTGGCATATCCCTTTAAGAGCAGAAAAGATTTACTATATATTTACACACACGTACATTTCCAAATAAATATATCTATATATCTAATATTTAATTTCTGAGCATATTCATCAACATTTAGCCTAAATAAATAAATAAATATCTCTGGCTGGCACAGTATGTTATGTCTTAATCTCTTCTTCTTACCACTTAATATTGTCACTGTGTGGTTTTTCTAAACTAGACTTGCAGTATCTCAACAAATCATTATTGATTCGTCAGATGAGAGGGCAGGTTACAAAGAACAACATACAGATATAGTGACACAGAGAAGATAGAGGGGACTAATACTGCGCTGGGCAGCGGCAGAGTTGAGGCTATAATAGGCAGGTATATGGATTGATTTTTAGAGTCTACTCACCTATCAGCCAAATAAATAAACAAATAAACAAACAAATAAATACATAAATAATAAACAAATAAATAAATAAATAATAAATAAATAAATAAATAAATATCTCTGGTTGCCATGGGTCACAGTATATCCATCTATCATCAACAGTACACCCACTTCCTCAACACCCACTGCTGGGCCGGTGATTTCCACTGTTTCGGTTACGATGTGTATTTTGTTTCATTCGTCAGAAAAAGTTTGGGAAGCCATTCAAACTAATGCTGCTGCATAGATGTGACCTAAGATGTGAGCAGAACTTTGTCCTAAAAACAGATAAAGAGGTGGTTGGTTCATGGTTCATCTAAGGGCACAGTAGAGACACGTTTTTCAACCAACTGGATGACAATCAAGTGTGAGTTTTGGTGGAAGTTTTCAGAAGACCTCAGAAAAAAAGAGTTGCTCATCAGGGATGGAAAAAGCATGTCTAAAGAGTTGGAGCGCCACCAATCTACTGTCAGGCAGACACAGTAGTGTGCAAATGGAGAGAATTCAATAACACTGTTGCTCTTCTCAGGAGTGGTTGTCCAACAATAATCACTGCAAAGCATACAATAATCCAGTGCCTTGGTTCATGTCAGTGTTCATTAGTCCACCATCACGAAAACACTAAACAAGATAGGTGTGTATGGGAGGATATCAAGGAGAGGCTGAACAGAGGGGCTGCATAAAGGGCCAGTATAAGATAAATAAGGACTTTTTTGAACCGTGAATTATGCAAAGCTGCTCTGGTGGAGTCCCAGGATAAACATAAAGAGCTGAAATGAGAAAAATATGAACCATTTAAATTCCTCCAAGCCGATGTGCAGGACAGATCAACAGTTACCGTAAAGGTTTGGTTGAAGTGATTGCCACTAAAGTTATTGAAAACAATGGTTTACATACTTTTTCCAACAAATACATTAAATATGTTAATATATTTTGCTCAATAAAAAAATGAAAAAGTATAATGTTTGTAAATTATTTCCTTAATGAGGATGTTTGTATCTGTTTTTATAAAGATCTGCTCACATTTTAGGTCATATTTATGCAGAAATCCTAAAGTGTTCACAAACCTTTTCTCACCACTGTATACTGACCTGTTTTTTAGGTTTTCAGATGACTAATGTATTTTAATTTGATTACTTATATACTGTTGGAGTGCTGTACATTCATTGTTAAAGCTCATAGAGGTTGTGTAGTTTCTGGCATTAAATATAACATATAATATAACCTTATCCCTCCAAAGATTTGAGTTGACTGTACAACTGGTTGTTGGCTGTGCAAGACATTCATAAATTGAGTTTTAAGGTTCTCAATCTCAATGCTTCAGCTTTGTAGAGCAGCTGATCCATATCTTTCATTGACAGGGCACAAAACAAGAGCAATATGGATGTGGCCCAAGGGAATACATTACATTACAGAACAGAACAGAACAGAACAGCAGAGTAAACACAAATAAAGTTAACACATTTTGTTTTGTACCTATTCCCATGGGACGCAAGACACATCACTCAAACAAACTGAGTAAATGTCAAGAATCATGTGTTGATTTATTCAATTGTTTAAGAGCTCGACCGCAAAACAAAGAATTATTGTTTGTTGGCGTGTTGCACCAGTCTCTCTCTCTCTCTCTTGCTCTCCTACTCTCTCTATTGCATCTGTTTGGTGTACAGTTTAGTAACATTAGTAAACAGTGAAAGCATGCTGCCCTGCCGCACACGCAGTATGTTTAGATCACTGGATAGAAAACTGTCAACCACCAGCAGAACCTAAATAGTTATCTGAACCTCAGACCTCTCCTGACCAGTACAAAACCTCAGGATTTAATTCATTCTAAAAAAAAAATTAAATTAATTTCTGTAATAAAATTAATTTCCACAGATATGGGAAACCTTACAAAAAAGTCACATGTGAAAAGACATGTGGAAAACAACGTGTGAGTGTTATCACTGTGTGGTTTTTGGACACATGTGTTTTAGTTTTTCACATGTGAATATTCCCACATGTGATTCAACATTGTCCACATGTAAACCAGCTGTCAATGTTCCCATGTGATTCTGGACACATGTGTTTTACATGTTGGTTTTTCACATGTGATTCAATTAATGTGTGGAAAACCATGTGAATATTTTCACATGTGAATAGGGACAATCACATGTGGAAATATCAAATTCACATGTGACTTTGACACATTATATTTTCACATGTGTACATTTTATTTCAAAATTATTTGAAAGTGCAGGTTTCACATGTGAAATGGAAGATTTCACGTGACTTTTTCGTAAGGGTAGTTCTATACATTTCTAAGTATGCTGACAGCAAATTAAACTGTAATGAGCATTTTAGAGCCTTTGTTTAAAATGTCTATTTTGATGTCTTTCTCTAACCCTAACAACCGTACGACACCCCTTGTTTAAAATTTGATGGACCACTACTGGCTTTGTTTACATGTTGATGCAACGGATTGAAGACATTTTTTTCTTCTCAAATATAAAAGGTCTGTATTTGACTTTGAATGTAAACAGGAGTTGTATTTATGTGTTGATGTGTTTTGAGGCTCAAAAAGGTTTATTTATCTTGGTAAAGTTTGTAAACTATGAAATGAGCTCTACTTTGAGTTGGGTTATGAAATAACCAAACACTTACTAAGTTAAACTGATTAATCTGTATTGAATGTAGCAACTTTTTTTCTTTAAATTTGACTTTTTAAATGCCTTCCATCCACATTGCGTTCAGATCAGGCGGTGTAGGTTCTTTTATACTGAAAAAGGTTTGTCCATCCATCAGTCACTATGTTAATCTAGCTATCAGTAGGTTGGAATGTCAACCTGTTTGCAGGTCAATCAATCAGGCAACTAGTCAGTCAGTAAGTCAGTCAGAAAAGAGATTTCAAGCATCTTTTTATCCAGTCAGTGGAAGTCACCAGGTGTTGGTAAAGGTTAGCAGCAGAATGTCAGCCATTAAAGTGAGGTGATGGTTGTGTCCCATCGCATCTTATCAACATGATAAAAAAGATAAACCAAAAAACGAAAGGAAAAGGTCCCCAAGCGTGATCTGGGAGTTGTCTTTCTTAGTGCCTACTTGAATAAGTGAGTATTTAAAGTTCACTTATCGATCAGACACGTTTCTCCGTTTCCACAGTCAACAAGCTTAGGAGCTAAGTATAAGATGTGCTGGGAGAGACGGAGAGAAGATGGCGGCCATTTTGAGGAGGACGACAATGGACTAAAGAGAACTTTCTCAATCTAAGATGGCCGATACTGGTCGTCAAAGTAGATGACGAAATGTGAACCTCTTTCTCCCTTCTCGCCTGCCTCAGCATAAATCAACACCTCCAAACAGCACCCCGCTCCTCTTCCCACCAGCTCCCCTTCTCTCTCCCCCCCTCACCTCTAACCCATGAGCACCTGCGCCGTCTTGACCCCATCATGTGACCTCCAGGGAGGCAGGCGAGACTCGGTCACATTCGGCACGGGAGCGCAGGCTGTGCCACTGTTCCACCGGCGTCCTCTGGGAGGCCAGTAGGCGTCGCCAGTGAGACGTCTCCGGCGGTCCTGTGGAGAACTGGCCAATCACAATGCGGCCCACGAAGTCGTTGCTGCTCTTCATGTTGTGACCGTACACTTGTAGGAGTGAGGAAAGGCAACAAGGGGGTAGAGCATAGGGAAGGAGATAGGAAAGGAAGTAGATATTGTTAAGTTAGGTAGCTGTTGTCGTTTATGTGGCAAATGTTTTTTTTATGTAGAGAACACCATCACATCATTAAAACGGACTTGATCTTGTCCATTTTATTATCAGATCACTGAAATGAAATAGTGTGGCTTGGACCTGGAGGTCAATTTCTATCAGTGATAAAGCTTAGATTTGACTTTTATACCTGTAATAATACAAAAGCCTTTCTGGTACTTTATGACCCGTTTATCATGTAATACCGCATCTAACAAAATTGGAAAATACCGACCTATATAACTTAGGCTTGTTTAAGTTAGTATTGCACACATTGACCTGTTGACCTGCTGGGACACATAGAGAAGAAGTCTGGAGGCTGAATTCTGCCCTCTGGCCCTTTATCTGTCGCACGTATTTCAGATAATTCAAAGATAGATTAGAGTAGATTGTCAGCAGTCTGCACAGAGTGAGGGTCTTTAAGTCTACGGCTTCGTAAACAACAACAGATGCGTGCGGTGTAGGAGCGTCTGTGCTCTTTCTAGACTCCTGTGTATCTTATCTGCGTCTGCCCTGACAGGACACAGGGGAAACCCACAAATATATCAGGCACCGAAGCCAAAAAAATCAATACACGTCTGACGTGAAACATCGTTACTGTACAGTTACTTAACAGAGCAAATCTTCCAACTCCCGCCGCTGATGCTCTGACCAAATCGATAACCTAAAGAAGACTAAACACGGCCTTCCTGCTTCCTACATATCATGTGTGTTATTCATGTACACTGCAGATGTGAGCGTAAAGTGCGTCGTGTGTGTGTGTGTGTGCGTGTGTGTGTGTGCTTGTATCTGTCGTAGTGCTTCTGGTCTTTGTCACACTCTCTCCTGTTAGACAAAGCCAGGCTAAATTTAACCCTGGCGGGACAATGAGGAGCTGAGCCACCGAGGTAAGAGGTGTCTGACGAGAGACACATGTAACACACTGACGGACGTGTGTGTGTGTGTGTGTGTGTGTGTGTGTGTGTCGGGACAAAGGTACAAAACAGTCCGATGCTTCAGCCTGATTGAGAAAAACAGAAGTGAAATGGAAGGAAAGGGAAGAGATAGAGACAGAAGAGATGATGGTGTTTGTTATGTGACACAACTGTGTGTAAAAATACACACGGTGCATCTGCAGCTTCCTGCTTGACTTCCACCGAGAACACTAGACGAGAAAGGTTTTATGGCTGAAGTACATTTTGAATAACTATTTTTCGTGCAAGTATAAATGACAGAGGCCTTTAAGACTTTAAGCCCTACAGTCAATTCCACTAATGGTTGTCATCACAAAGTAGTTTTTAGTTTTTGGTCTCTTAGTTCTCTCCTTCCCTAGGATGGCTTAAGATGTTATGGAAATAAAACGAACGGCTTGTTGGCCCCTAATTAGTGGCTAAGCACTGATCCACAGTCAGCTGGAAGGTGCTGTGATAAAATGATGCTATCATAGGAGATGAGGACATACATGTTCACTTGGAAGTGGGCCTACGGGATTATAAACATCACAAGGATAGACACACACGCACACACACACACACACACACACACACACACACACACACACACACACACACACACACACACACACACACACACACACACACACACACACACAAGCTCATGCCCCTAAGGTGTCTGCCTTGGCCATGTCACCAGCTTGTGTTTTGCCAATGCATTTTCAAATGCACGCTCAAATCCTGCAATTCTTGGGCTAATCTTGTTTTCCGCGAAAATGGCGAAATTCCACGGTTGGTGCCTAATTCTGCGTAAATTTAAAACAAAAGGTAATTAGTCGTCTCACTGCACAGCCGACAGATGAAATGAGAGACGGAGGGGGGTGAAGGAAAGGCAGGAGGAGGGAGAGGAGACAGACAGAAGAACTTGTTGCACTCCTTTTTTTTAACCCTCTAAGGCTGATCTGTTTCTCTCATCCAGCATGTCTCGCTGTACTGTTGACCTTGTGTTAACCTACATTATGAAAAACTAAACTTGAACTTGAAGGTACTTTGCATCATCTGCATCATTGCCTCAACCTGCCTGAATAAACCAGGCTAACCAATCCATCAATGCCCTGATCTGATCTGTATTCTGTACTACATCTGCTCCTTAACCCCACACCCACCCAACCCACATGTATACGCCCACATTTAAACCCTTGTTCACCTCCACGCAACACCACCCTATAAACATCGCTCCTCCTCACCACTGAAAACGAGGCTGACTTCGCTGAGGTCCTCATGAGGCACGCGGAAGCTGAAGGACTCGTTGTAGAAGGGGTCAATTGTGGCCCGCATGCAGGAGGTCTTCTTGGTCTTCACCAGCTTCAGCCCCGTCACCAACTGGACCTTGACAAACGGATCTGGAGGGAAGAGTAGAGGTGATAACAGTTAAGCTGCTTGCACGTGATCGGCGTCAAAACTCTCACGACCGCGTCAAACCATTCTTTTCCTGTAGAGGGAGCGTCGACGCCCGACTCAGAAGCAACAACGTGCCCGGCGTAGCGTACCGCTCAGAACGTACGACGAATCACGACGCTCAAAGTTCAAATCGTTTGAACTCTGACCTAGTTTGATGCTGACCTTTCTTAGCGCGTCCAATCACATTACAGCTTTGGCAGGCAGATGTAACCAACACAGAAAACATGGAGGAACAGCAGATTCAACAGACTCAACAGATTCTCCGAGGCTGTCTTTTTTTTTCCTCTAATGTCAAAAGCCTTTTGCCGTAGACAACCTACCAAACTATCACCACACCAGTACACTGTAACCAACAGTCTTCCAAAACCCTGTCTTCCAGGATGGATGATGCCAGGTTTCAACAGCTGGCGGCTCTCTACTTGGTGTTGAATGCAGCACTCGATTCATGTGAAGGCCACTTAAGGCCCTCCCCCTCCTGGGTGATTGGTTTGTGATAGGATGAAACAAAAACAAATCCAGGTGTAAATGCACCCAAGATGCACTGAAGATCTGGGCCTGTAGATATCTAGCGTCTCAGAGCAGGAAATTGGTCCTAACTGACAGAAAGACAGACCTAATTCTCAGAGTGACGTAATTTTGACAACATTCCTACAACATAAAAGTACTCATATCTCAGGGTATAAACAGGAGAGAGAAGGGTAAACGGTGAGGAGTTGCCAGAAGATGGCTGCATTGAGGCAACAACAGCACGTGTGTGTATTTAGGGAACACAGGGATGTTTTTACAAACACACACCGAAGGCCCTTACAGCACCACAAATAAACCCAAAGATTCATTGGTTTCCCGTCCACTCAACGCCAGATTATTCAAAACCAAGCGGCCTTCAAGAATATTGCTGGAGTTGTTGTTGTTGGTGTGATTGACTGTACCCACATCAAGATCACTGCCTCACACACTGATGAGGACACATACGTCAGTCGAAAACAGTACCAACCTTCACTTTGGGTAGGCTTACTAATAAACGTTAAACGGAAGTAGAGAAAGCACAAAGCCAATGATATGGTATCAAGCAAAGCTTTAGGATATTGTAAATAAATTAAACACACTATGATTAAGGGCTCGGCCTATATAGGCTAAATAACTTTGACTTGAATTGACTCATTGTTATTGCCTGCAAAACAATAGCGAAGTTAGGCCTATTGTTTTGTCGCTGGAATTAATATCACATTAAAGACATATTAGGGACTAATTGAAATTCACAGCGAGAACCCATAACTGCTAGCTAGCTGTGCGCCGGAAAGCATTTAATTAGACACAAAATTAATATTAGCCCCCGAGTACAGGAAATCATCAAACGTTTTTAACCGTTTTCCAGGAAATGACAAACTCTAAAATACCATTAAGAATACAAACAAAACAACTGTTTTGTCATTGTTGGGCCAGATACTGGAGTATAGGTGACGATCAGTGGGGTGTTTAAGGTGTGCTCAGATGTGTCTCCACGGTGTGTGTTGAGAATACCTGAGCCCTGGCACATGTCCGTCTGGAGCAGCTGCTTGGCTCTGATGATGTCCACGTTGAGTCTCCCTGCACTGGGCAGGTAGGTGAGAGACAGCAGCAGTTCACCAAGTTCCACCTCATTCTAGAGACAGAGAGAGAGAGACAGAGAGAGAGAGAGAGAGAGAGAGAGAGAGAGAGAGAGAGAGAGGCAGATTAACATAGATAGATAGATAGAGATTGATAGAGATTGATAGACAGATAGATAGTAGATAGACAGAGAGATAGATAGATAGATAGATAGATAGATAGATAGATAGATAGATAGATAGATAGATCGATAGATAGATCTATAGACCTACTTCTTCCTGGGTCATATCTGTTGACTACAAAAAAATGTAAATCCTTTTTGAAAGACTTCTCAACAGACTCTCTATAGACATTAGTAATTCAAAACTAAATGCACCTGTAAAAGAGCCAATCTACCCTGTGAAATGATTAAATGATCAATTCCACAGATACTTCTCTGTCTGCCTCCACTCTAATAATAACACACAAGTGAGCAGCATGAAGACCCAGGGCTGTTATTACTGGTAATTGTCATGTTCTACTGAAAGAAGCTTAAAATTATAGGTCACTTTGTTCGGTCCCTGGGGGGTTATTGATTTGAAGCACGTAAAACTATAGCGGAGTGCGCTGCAAAAGACATGAACATATCACAAACCCATACCCATATCCATCCAGATGGCAGGCTAACAATAGTGTTTTTCTAAGTGCAACTGGTGCCGAGGGTTGAAATGAAAGCTAATCAAATACTGCTAAATTTGGGCTATGGTAATGGATAATGGCACAATAGCCCTAGTGGTTGTCCATGTGTGGCTATACCTGCTGAAGTATCCTTGAGAAAGATGCATACCTGCTCCACGGGTGCTATGCTAGCTGGCTGTACCTGCTCCACGGGTGCTATGCTAGCTGGCTGTACCTGCACCCCAACCAGAGAGCGAAAAGAGCTTGTCTCCCTCAGGGGATGAATGAAATGTATATTAAATCAAATCAAAATAGCCAATTTGGCAGGTAGCCAGGTTGTCCTAAGAATTTTCTGTTCCAGAAACTACTTTGGTATCTAAATTAAGGTGACATTATGAATCCGCTAACCAGTCTGGAAGGTAAACAAAAAAGTTTGTTTCATATCCTGAGGGTGAGTGTACAAGTAGTCCACCTTAGTAATGAAAATACCAAGGGGAAGGAAACAGGAAACTCATGTAGTCGTGGTATTTGTCAAATAGATGACTATCAATCTTGAGATATCATTCACAGGCGGTGAACGATAACATTAGAGGTAATGAGCGATGTCCACCAAAAGGGATGTGTTTATAATTAAATCTGTAAAGAGAAGTACAATGTGGGTTGATATATTCTATCATTTTTGCAAGGTAATGGGGTATGCACGCATACACATGTGCATGCGTGCGAGAATCAGAGAGTGTGTGTGTGTGTATGTGTGTGTGGACCAAACATACCTGTGAGCTGGGCACTAGTGCCTTCCACCAGTGGCCTCCTTTGACCAGGTCCACGTCACTGAGTGGCAGTGCCACTTTACCGATGACACAGTGACGGGAGAACTTGTCAAAGTCCACCACCGACAACAGTAGCGTGCGTCTCTGGGCCTCAAGAAAGGGCATGTCGAAGGTGAACCGCTCCTCAAACACCGGGTTCTGGGTCTTTCTTTTCACCCCTGTCTGTCGAGAGTTCTTGTGGTCTGGCAGCAGGCTCATCTTGACGTACGGGTTGGAGTGGGCCATGTCCTGCCGCGCACCATCGCAGGTCAGTGGGGGTGGCAGGTCGCGAGCCTCAATGACCCGGACACCTAGGAGTCCATTGATGAGGTCATATCTAGAGATTACATAACAGACGAGACAAGGATGATGACAATCTCCAGAATTCTATCAAGTTCTATCAAGAAAGAAAGAAATTTGCCAAAGTGTCTTGTACATGTAACGTGTAGAAATAAAAGTGTAAAAACCAGACGTAGCAGGGCTCGTTTACCCACTAGCATCCAGTCTTTATGCTAAGCTGGGTTAGCATATACCCAGAGCTAAAGCAATGGACGCACAGAGATGAAATTGATGTCAATCTCTTCGTCTGACTGGGTAAGACAGCAAATAAGTGTATTTCCCAAAATGTTGCCGTGTTCTTTTAAGTCTGCTGGCCTCTAGAATTAAATAAGAGTTTCACGGCTAGGGACCTTACTGGGTGCTGAAGTGGAGCATCCCCAGTTGGTATCGGAGTAGGATCTCATCATCCGTTAGCGAGTCCACATCATCCCCAGAGGAGTTGAGAGAGTAGAGACGAGGCTCCAGCTTGTGGAAGTATTCATCAGGAGGGGGCTGGGGCCTACGCAGCGGTTGAATCACTTCCTTCCTGGGTCCCATGGCCCAAAATTCAATGGGCTTCACATCCATTAAGGGAGAGCTGGGCTTATAGCTGTCCAGACCTAAGGAAGAAGAGGTGATGGGTAACGATAAAGGTGAAACAGGAGAAGAGGGGAATGGCAGAAAGGGAAAGGAAAGTAATGTACTTGTGGATTTTAGTCTAGAAACTGCCCTTTGAGGTTTCGTTAACTGAATGAATCACTGGCTCAGTGGCTCCCCCAAACCTAGCTAACTCACTGGAGAGTTGTCGGGCCATGCTGAAGGTGGAGCGGGACATCTCCGAGCTGGAACGCCTTGGGGACGGAACGCTGTCTTGAGCCAAGCTCGGCACAGTATCTTCAGAAGCCAGCCCCGAATCTGGATCCTTCTCACTGTTACACTCGTTCATTCTGGGATGAACAGAGAGCATGAAAGAAAAACAAGGACAGAGACACAGAGAGAGAGAGAGAGAGAGAGAGACAGAGAGAGAGGTAAGTAAATAAAAGTGAAGGCAGGGAGGAAGATGGAGGGAGCGCTCACCCATACCCTACTGGTCTAGGATCAGATCCTGACAGAGCTTTCTCTCCTACTGTATGTCTCCCTACTCTCTTTGGCTCTCTATTCACAACAACAAAAACAACAAGACTAGGTCAGAATCTAGTATATGGCTGGACCGTGTATGGTCAATGTTAGGGGTGGGCGGATCGATCTTGTGTCAATAGGATCGATACCAAAAAAGAAAATGGATCCGTCTCTCTTTTTCTCACAATTTTATTTCATCATCGAGTTGAGAAACTGTCTCTGCAAACTCTGTTCCGGTATATTGCCCACCTAGATGTGCGAAATTATGGCCAAAAGCCTTGTTGTTAGAAGGCAGATGTCTTCATAACATAAGGATCACGTCTAACATATGTTGTGATTTTCTGTTTATACCTTTCTCTCGTAATATCATCTAAACTAGCACAGTACAGGCTTTCCTCCATCTAGTCCATTCTGCTTTTCACTTCCTGCCCTCCATATGAATTTTGCATCTCATTGGAATCATGTGACTTGAAACAGCGAATGATGTAACTTCATCACTCAGTCAGTGAATCAATCAGTCAGTCAGTCAGTCAATAAGTGAGTCAGAAATTCATGTTTATAGGGAAGAGAACATGCAAATCATCATAAGTCATCAATACTGACATCACCATTCAGAACATGTCCGCCCTGATCAAAGAACCTTTTTCTCCTGTAGAAACTAGGATTTTCTGAAGGAAAATATAAGAGGTGCGTGATTACATCCTCTATCCTGTCTCCAATCAAACAAACAGCTGTTGACACACACACAGAGTAATCTTTATTATCTGTTTGTAGAGGTCAAAATGAAAATTCTCAAAAAGAGAAAATCGGATCAGTACCTACAAACACACACACACACACACACACACACACACACACACACACACGCACTCTGACTGAATCTGCTGTCCTCTGTCCATTTGCGTGGAGGTGTAATATTACAGTTTGTATCAAATCCACCAATGACAAGACTATACTGTACTGAGGCGTGTGCTCTCCATTGTCTTCTCCATTCCCTGGTGGGGTTAGCTAATTCTGTTCAGGACTCCATGCCTAATTCCCAGCCATCCCTCAGGGATCATCAAGGGCCCTTTGTGTCCATGACGACAGCCAGCGGGGCAGATAGTTGCCATGACAAC
The DNA here is from genome assembly GCA_900302305.1 of Polymixia japonica. NCBI lineage: Eukaryota > Metazoa > Chordata > Actinopteri > Polymixiiformes > Polymixiidae > Polymixia > Polymixia japonica. Next base: position 2,529 of record OMKK01083999.1, on the reverse strand, counting down.
GGACCAATCTAAAACACATGGCTGGAGGAAATGCGTGTGTGTGTGTGTATGTTGTTCCGGGCTTAAGGACTCGTATATTGGCTTAAAAAGAGGTATAAATAGATAACGTTTTGTCCCAACATGAAATATCCAACATTTAAACAGATGACAGAAACAGAGACTCTATAATTATCTGACTAAATAATTAACTACACAAAAGTAATGCTCACTGTGGAATGCTGTTGTTGTGAGGTTTAAGACCTCTGCATCGCTGCATCTTTCAACCAAATGCTTCAAATGTGTCCAGCAGAACACCAGGCTTGGTGTTTTATAATTGGTGGGTAGGAATCAGTTTCACTATATTAAGGGAAAATACAAGGCTGACTTGTCAAGACAGTTCATTGGGTCAATGCTGACATATGGTTTGTGTCTAAAATTTGTTCATTACACTTCATAAAAGTGCTGTAGACAAATTAATTTGTGTGTGTTTGTGTGTGTACGTGCACATTTAAGTGTGCGTGTGTGTGTGTGTGTGTGTGTGTGTGTGTGTGTGCTCCCCTAGGATTGCCAGGAAAACATGTTTATCTAAATCAACAACTTCATGTTTCATACAGCCCCAGACCACCCCCGCTAGCTGCAGCAGAATGGTTTTGCCCGCGGCGATGACGTCACCTGGTGTCGCCAAGCAGCCCAACAGAGCGCAGGTCCCTTCCACCCGAGCACAGCTAGGTCTGATGGAATGATATATATCACATACCTTTTTACACAACGCTTTCCTCCCTTGCTATGGTATTCCCATTAAAAAATAAATAAATAAATAGAATAGAATAACTTTATTTTCCTGAAGGGGAACTTCCTTTGTATTGACCAGATCAATAACAATTCAGATGACAAAACAAACAACATTGACTTACAGTATATGTTTTATTTCATGATGTCAAAGACTTACCTGTAATAACATAAAAAGTATTCACCCCCCTTGAATTTTTAGATATTTTCTTGTACTAAGATAACATTTCATTTGCCATCTCTGCAAAGCACTATTTTATCAAAGTTAAAGGAAAGTCTAGAAATGTATGTGTAAGAAGTAAAATTAAAATAACAGAAACATCGTTTTCAAGTATTCAGCCCCTTTCTTTATTTAAGATAAATTAACACACTTGGAAAGATGTCTTTAACTTTTCACATCACTCAGACATCATCTTCAGATTGTTCTTAGGGGCTTAGAACGATGTTTTCTCCTCAAAATTGTTTTAATTCCCAGACCAGGTTACTTCAATACATCCTAATGGGATTTTAGAGTGTAGTGTTATGGATGGTATTCAAGTCCAGTTCCTGTGGATCCGACAAAAATATAAACCATCACCCACCATCACTGTATGTAAAAATACAATAGAGGGCAACTTCAGTGAGTTTTTCTTCTATCCTGTGGATTTTTGACATTCAAGTCCAGTCTCTGGTTTTTCAAAGAAAATATAAACCACCACCCATCATAAATACATAGATGTGCAGTTGTGATGAGTTTTTTCTAGATTTATAGACTTTCCGTTCAACTTTGATACAATAGCTACAGTAGCTCACATAGAACACAGTCACAGTTCTTTAGTCACTGTAAATATGTTTATGAGTTGGTTTGGTTGGTTGGCGTGTGTGTGTGTGTGTGTGTGTGTGTGTGTGTGTGTGTGTGTGTGTGTGTGTGTGTGTGTGTGTGTGTGTGTGTGTGTGTGTGACTCACAGCGTCCGTCTGTCACAGCAGACACCTTGTTCTATGAGTCAGCCCAGCAGACCTTCCCCTTGAGAACAGGCAAGATGTCCGACATACCGGTATGCAACTAAAACCTTAGTCTTATGTTACCATAATAACATTGGGACCATAATCGTTCATAATCATAACTCATAATATTTCATTTGAATCTCTCTTTCAGGAATTGTTACTGCATCGTTGCACAATGTTTGTGTGTATGTGTATGTGTTTTGGTTTGTGTAGGAGGAACCAGAAGAAGTAAGTGAGACCTCCCACCCGGCCATCGTTCCACTGAAGGATGCTCCACCAATCACAGAAGGCGAAAGCCAGAGCCCCGCCCCTAACTACATCACTGTCCACTACTCCAGGGTGGCCAGGTATGCTCCAACCTCGTCTCTCGATCTCTTTCTCTACTTATTTACCTACCTCCCTCATGCTCTGTTTTTCTTGCTGACTACCCCTGAACATCTGTCTGCCTCTGCTTCACGGCTGTTGACCACAGCAGTAGTATACTGTTTCATGTCTCACAAGTCATAAACTTCCAAAACAGCTACATCATTATACTCATCCAATCTCCTAACTCCTTCTTTTCCCTGCTCCTGTCATCGCCTTCCCCTTTGCCTCCGTTCTTGCTTCCGTCTCCTTCCCTCCTCCCTGGACTTTTCCTTTCTTGTCCTCTTAATTTCTCTCTCCTCTCTCTCCTCCAGGTCTTTTCTGTGTCTACTAAATGATACGGCCAATCCCTTGTTCTCCTCTGCCTGTCCCAAACAGAACATTCAATCTCTGACTTCAGTTTTAGCTCAGTT
>OMKK01083995.1:0-18291 GCA_900302305.1 Polymixia japonica | reverse complement strand
ATGGGTTGGGATGGTTAGCTGCTCAGTTACGTCAGCCTTTAACTTCCAGTCTCCGCCCCCTCCTAGCTGCCCTAATGGCTGCCTGCACTTAGTTACCTTAACCTTCCCTCCCTCACGTACGAATTCAATCTGTCTGACCTCCTTCCTAGCAACGAGGGAATTTACTTCTACTCTTTTTTGTTCCACTGCTGCTACCAAACACTTCAACACTTGGTTTGCGAATTTTCCCTAAAATTACCCCTGAAAATTCCTAAGATGTGCAGCACACTGGAACACAATGGGCAGGCAGAATCCTCACCCAACCACTGACTTAGGTTTTGGGGAGACGGCAGCACGTCATACGTGGCCCCAACAATAAATCTAATTCTGCTTGCTTCCATGCTCCACAATTCTCTCCACTTCAAACTTCTCTTTTCTACACTCTCCCAGTTCACCCACTGTCCCTGCTTTGCCTGAGATACTGCCCTAGTACATCTTACAACCTCTTCCTGACGATGTACCTCTCCTACCACCATACTTCTCTTTTCTTTTGCTGTTGCCTTACTCCACTCGGGTTTCCCAGCACACAGTCCTAGGCCCCCACGGCCATGCTGTACCTGGCCCACGATGTCCCTGTGTCTAAGGGCTGCCTGAGCCTGCTGCACTGCCTCTTTTGGGTTCCACTTCCTCCCTGTTTTGACTATAGGCGCTGCACCTCTAACCACTGGATCTTTTGACTGGGTCAGAGTCATTTCCAGTCTAACTTTAGCACACTTGTACTCCTCTGTCAGGCTGGATATTGGCAACTCCAATATGCCTTTCCCATACAAGGCTGTACTACTTAAACAGCGTGGGACTCCAAGCCATTTTCTAACAAATGAGTTAATCATCCTCTCCCACTTTTCTACCTTTGAAATAGGAACCTCATACACTGTCATCAGCTGAGGCAACAGTCCAAACTGCAAACACCACAACTTTAACTTTCCTGGAAGCCCTGACTTATCTATGCCTGTAATGCCTTGAATCAGCTCCTGTCTCAGCTCATCACACTGGCCTTTATCACTAAGGCTCGCGTTATACCACCTACCCAGACTTTTAATCGGTTTTTCTATTACTGTTGGTATCACCTCATCATTAATACCAAACTTTTTGTCAACAACCTTCCCTTTGACAATTGAAATACTCCTAGACTTGGTTTCACCTTCATCCTGGCCCACTGTAAGTTACTATTTAGCTTATCTAACAACCTGCTGGTAACATTATGCGGATATGTAGTATAGAAACAATATAAAAAATATCGTCTTGTTTTGAATATCGGCATTGGCTCCAAAAATATCATGATATCAGTTTTCAGGGGTTGGGGGCTGTATGTATTTTTATTGTGTTTGTTATTCATTAGAATTCATTTGGACCCCCAAAGTCTGTCATGTGATTCAGCACAACGGACGTCTCAGATGCAGATGCATTGTGACAGCCTACTGTGAGTCAGAGGTGACACATGGTAAAGGTCACAGTAGATCATCAAAGGTGATTCATTCTCATCTTAAAGGCCCATATCACACATGACATAAATATTATAAAATTTTATATAAAAAAATTTCCCTACCAGGACCAACTAAATCAAAATCAAATCAGTTCCTTGTAAAAACATCTTCCAGAGGTACTCCAATACACTGTTACTGACACAAAGGTATCTAAATCCTGAGACTTTGGCAATGAAATAGACCAATACACTCATAGACTCATACTCATACTCAGACTCATAGACTCAGACTCAGACTCATAGACTCAGACTCAGACTCATAGACTCAGACTCATAGACTCAGACTCAGACTCATAGACTCAGACTCAGACTCATAGACTCAGACTCATAGACTCAGACTCAGACTCATAGACTCAGACTCATAGACTCAGACTCATACTCATACTCTACCAGAAGGGCAAAATCCAAAGTTTGGCTATGATTGGCATGTGGGCGTGGCCTATCACATAATAACTTGGGTCGGGTTCATACGATCACCACGACATTTGGATGGCTTGTCCAGAACCCTATTTGGAACATTCACACCGATTGTTATGCAAATCCTTTAAATGGTGACCGAATGGCAGGACTTTGAATGTTTCACAATACACTGACATGTTAAAACAGAGATGATCAGAATGGAAAATGTATTTTGCTTGGAGCGTTATTTGTAATAATCAGTTGATTGTTTGTCCGGTTTTAACCAATCTATGTATGCTTCATGACTGAAGCTGTAGAAACCTTGCAGTGGCAGGTTAAAACCGGTTAAGTAGGCTTGAACCCCGCCATCGCCTATATCTTCTTCCACGGTTTCTTTCCCGTGAGGTGGTACATGCTAGACACATGAGAGTTTGCGTAATGATGAATATTGATGTGCAATTACTTCCCAAACAAAAATGATCCAGATTGGCCTGAAGGTGGCCTGAAGTTTTCATTAAAAAGGCCATAACCCCTACACTGTAGGTCTGATTGACATGAAACTTGGTATCTCCAGTAGCAATATAGTCTGCCTTATTAGATATATTGCTCATTTGCATTTTTTGAAAAACTGTTTTTTCAATTTATGACTTTTTCAATTTATGACTTTTCTGACAGCCTCAGGGGACCTGGACACACAAATGATCCGTAAACGGGCCAAATGCGATAAACGATATGGAGTTAATCAATGAACATGATTACGATATGACACTGAGGCACAATCAAAAGAGAGAGAGAGGGGAAGCTTTCAGACCATCACCATGATACTATATCTTACCATACAATGTGCTAATTTGACTTTTTATTTGGTTTTAAAATATTACATATAGCACCTTTAAGACTCAATACTAGCTTAAATGACTTACTAAGATAGTTATTTTTCACAGAGTATGCAGAGTGTGTCCATGTTATCACCCCATCAGAGACTCACCTGGACCTTTTTCCAGACACAGTCCAGTCTTCATTGCGTGACCATCTCCCTTTTCCTGAGCAGCCAACAGATCCTGTATCTCTTCCATCTGATTCACTCTCTCTCTGCAGAAAGTCACGGAAACATTAGAGGAAAGAAGTAAAACAAAATGTCAGACATAATCAGGTTCTAATAATGAGATTATAAAAGCCACAGAAGCCTATCAAAGGCAGAAACAAAACTTTTAATATTATTCATTGTAACATTATAATACTCAATAGTGTTTGTTTTTAAAAAGAAAATGACATTTTTAAATTAAATACTTTGAAATTAGTAATGGAAAAGAGTAATGGTATTGTGGTTTGTATACACTTCTATCCTTCTTCCTGCTCAGTACGTAGTTTGCTGCAAACACACACACACACACGGTTCTACAGTAACACTGCTCAGAGAGGAAACCTCTGGTTACTTATCTTTATTCTGATAAAAATGAGATTTTTAGAATTTAGAGTGAAATTATGCTATGTAGCTGATTAAAAAGCCACATCTTATCAATTGTGTAGGTGTGTAGATGTATAAAATGGTGTCAGTTGATACAGAACTACGTCAAGACGTTACAAGCAATATTCTACATGCTGATTTTTACCTGTGAAATCCAATTGACTTTTGTTCCGTTTGTGTTTCGTCCAGTGAGTCAGGATGCTGTTCTGGGTTTAACCCGCTTGCGTTGGACAGTTTGTGACTCCCTACGAGACAACAAGTCACACGCTTAGTTTATTGTGAGTAAAGTGTGTGTGTGTCATCCTTTTAACATGACCCTCACATCAACCTCTTCCAACTAAATCAAAGCCCATATGTGCTCCGATTGATTTATTTAAAAAGTGCCTTCTATCTCTTTTTCCTTATCTTTTGTTCTATATATTTTCCGAGCACCTTGGTCTCACTTGATCCTACTACAGACGCAGGGATACCGTCAGGACACCTGTTTGTCTGACTGTCGCATTCCTTACTATTGGTTTCCTGTAATGCTGGTGTTGTACTCATTACAAGTCAGTCTGGACAAGAATGGCAACTAAATGCATTCAAATGGAAATGTGCGTGTGTATGTTTTTACATGTCCACATGCATTGGTATGTGCACCTTTGCGTTTGAATGCCTTCTTATAAACAGTTGGTGATATATGTGTATCTCCAAAATTTCCCCCAATAAAATACGTCCTCTAATTACCCAGCTTAGCTCCAGCTGCTTTCTGACCACTCTTTCTAGATCCTGACGTTCCTCTGGGCAGAATGTGAGCTCTGGGTTCGGAGACAGTCAGACGTTCTCGGTTCCTGCTGGTTCCTCTGCTCAGGTTTCCCAGAGACTCTGTTCTACTCCGTGTGGGCGTGTTCCTAACTGTCAGCTGGTGTGGTATGTGGGACTTGCTCCACTGGGACCCCATCTTGTCCCAGGCGATGTCGTTTAGCTCTGACAAGAAAGACAACGTTTAAAAAGAGCATTCTGTTTCGTAGCACGAGCAACTTTAACCCCCCCCTCTACTTACAAACAGTTACATCCGAACCTGTTCAATTGCGTTTAATCAGTTTTACCGTCGCTGCTGGAGCTGCAGGAGGAGGATGGCTGCCGGGGACCAAACCTTGACCCGGATCTGAGGCTCTGGTTCTGTATCTGGAGCCCAGAAAGCTCCGGGCCGCCCCCCAACCTCACCGGGGGCATCGCTGACAGGTCTAGATGGGAATCCTGGTGCCCGAGGTAGGGGGGAGGGGATGGGCGCGTGGGAATCTGAAGGCACTGAGACTTTGGGTTGTTTTCAACATCAGTGCTGCTACTACTATTAGTGGCGCTTGTGGTGGAAGGACTGGCCGTTGTGATGGATTTAAGAGGCGTGGACACTTGACTTCTGACGCTCTGAAAAGTGGGAAAAAATGTTGGTTTTGTTGTAGCTTGTCTTAGACCTTTGACCCCATTCGAGGCCATTTTACTTCCTGGTTTTGACTCGTTGCATTGACATGGCCGACAGTCTGTTTTTGTTTCAGCAGAGCCTGTGGAGAGAGTTCCCACCTTCTTGAGGCCAGTGGCTCTTACTATGCGGTCATTCACTGTCTTAAAACCAACAATGACTTCCTGAGTGTTCACGGCCTGAGAGGAAACAATGTTATTCTTCTGAACGGAGGCACTTTTGAAATGTTGCTTTAGATACAGTTTATTTGCAGCATCAGGATGTTTGGGTGTCAGGACGTCTGTGTGATTCTGCTCCACGGATCGGTCCCTTCGCTCCTCTGATCTCACCGGCCCTTTACGATGAGATGCCGTGACCTCAAACTCACCATTTGCCTCATTTCCCTCACTCATTTTTCCAGTGGTTTTGCCCATTTTGTCCTCTTTTTGGTGCCTTACCTTCTCTTGTCTAAAGTACTTGCTAAGAGAGATTGTTGATCTTGGGGTTGATTGGATAATTATGTCTTCTGTCTCTCTTGATTGGTGGTGATCTCTCTTCTCTCTCTCTTTCGATAGGCTATCTCTGCCCTTTCTCTCCTTAACTCTCTGTTTTCTCTCTCGTGGTTGGCGTACGAGTACTCTCTTTTAGTTGAACCTGGAAAGAAAGCAGCGCGTCAGGTCGGGGCTGGGACAGGAGAAGGGTGTTGGCCGGGGCCGGGGCATGTTGGTGGGTTTGTTCTGGGGTGTGAAGCTGGGAGAACGTCTCAGACTGCTCCTGCGTCTCTTGTGTGGGCCTGGGTCTCAGTGCTGGACTCCCCCTTTGTATGGGGACGGTACAGACCAGGGCTGCTTCTCTGTAAAGTCTGTGAGGATTTGTTCTCAAGCTCCCTACTACGCTCAGCCTGGGCAGACAGAGGCCGCTTGGTTGCAAGGTGTGTAACGTCCAGAGAAGAGGCAGAGGAGCACCTCTGTAACATGCCTGAAGTCAACCTCCTACCAGATGGCAGCTGACCAAACGAGGTCCTCCTCTGGAGCTTCTGCGTATCTTCAGGCCTCGTCAGCCCGGACGCGCCCTCGCCCTTCCGCAAAAAGCGACGTCTCTGCGTTGACCTTCTCGCCTCACCGCGGCCCTAAGAAAGAGACCGTAAAGATCAAGTTCAGGGTCATTAACAGTACGTTCATTCACATGTTTACACAACGCTACTTTTGTCCGTTCAGTATGAAGCAGAAGGGAAACGACAAAACACAAAAGTAGATTTAATCAAACAAAAAAAAGGAAGAAATGTAATGTTTGTCAATGTGAGTCAATTGCTTAATCAATATTTATGTCAATCATTAGATTATTGTAGGAGCAGCAATGTGATTCTCAATCTAAATGTTGTCGTCCGGTGATTGATAGCTTCTTTTGTTTTTGTGTTGATGACAAATACATATATATAATAATATAATAATAATAATAATATAATATAGTTAACTTGCAGAGTAGGACGATGTCTTCCGTTGTTCTCCCACATCGTTACTGTACCTGAGGTTGTTTTGGCTTAACGATGTCATCTAGTCTCAGCTGTTCTTCTACAAACTCTTCAAAAGTCTTCTCTTTCTCACGCGCTGCTGGTCTGATGGGTCTTGGGAAACAGTCAGAAAATAAGACACGCAGTATCTCTCACGCTACCGAGTACTTCAAAATAAACCTGACCAAACTGTACGCTTTTTACATTAAAAGTGTTACGTTTACTGTAAATCACTTCCAGCAAAACAATCAATACCAATAACATCGTGATAGTACAGCAGTACATTAAAGGCTATTACCTGTCTTCAGGGTTGCTTGGCAGGAGTCTCCTGACCTGAAAAGGACCGAGCGGTCCCTGGTCTCCCTCTCTGGCTTCTTCTGGGATGGGAGACGAGTGTCTCTGCTCGGGTAGCTCTGCGCTCGGAGCCGCCCCCGCTGTCTGAATGGGAGACATTGGGACAGATGCAATGCAGTCGTGGCCGAACCAAAAGCCTCCTGCCTGACGTTATCTTTGAATACCCTGATACCTAATGTGCGTGCGTATTAGCACACTGATTCATTTACGAGTGGGTACGAACAAGACAGGCATTCAAACCAGGTGCATGTCTTGAGGATTTCTGATGATGTAATAACAGCAGCCCTGGGTGTCGTTCCAACGGTCGACCTCAGCCTGAGAAAATTCACCTTTTTGCTGTCAAACGGTTGTTTATCGAATGTTTTATTTGTTCATTGTACACAGCGGGGACCCACCCTGCGAAGGATCAAGGTCAAGGTCAAGGTCAAGGTTACTTTATTTGTACCCGCAGGTAGATGTGGTTGCAGAGAGTCATACACACACAATAGGCAGGACAAACATAGAACATAACAAGACAAGCATAAACCATTTAAAGTGCCAAGTGCCATAGTTCCAAGTGTTACCAGAAATAAGATATAAAAATATAATACCTTCCTAAAGGTATAAAAAGTTAAGATTAAAAAGTTAAGAGGGGGCCATCACCAAGTCCAGTATGTACATGGTGCAACTACAAAGAGATCCAGAAAGAGACATCAGAGTCATACTAACAAGGATCCGCTCCGGATTGAGACAGGATTGAAACCACGTTACCTACGCAAGAGATGGTAAACACAAGCGGTAATGTAGTCTGTGATGAAGCAAGCACAGTCAGTGTTTAGTCAGGCTTTGTTCAGAGAAAAACACATGACTTGGCTCTCTTGCATCACCGTCAGTTAGACGTTGAGTCACCCATACCAGCCGAGCGCTTTTAAACCTGGATGGGATACAGGAAAGAGGGGGGAGGTCTGTGACCGGCAAAAAAAAAAGAGGAAGAAAAATTCATGTTCTTATCTGACAAGGTCAAGTGACGAAAGGCTGTAACATTCCACACAGAGCCTATGAAAAAAAAAACTTCCACACCGACTTGAGGCCTTTTCTTTGAATTCTTGAACGATTAAACCAGCGATTCTGACCTATAACGTAAACTTGGCCAGGCTGACGGATTAAACTGATACATAAATCCTCTCCAGCAGTAAAAGGACTGACCCGTGGGTTTCACAACAGCGTTTGCTGAGTAATACAGAGAAATGCTTTTTTGACAGACAAAACAGACGTTCTACCGCTCATAGTGTTGTTGGATATCTATCACAATAAATCCAGTGTGGACATGGAGTTGCATGAGAGCTCTGCTTTATCTTCTATCTAACCGTTTCCTTTGCATTATCTTTCTGGTTTCAGTAGTGTGAAATTGATCTGTTATCTAAGTGGGTAATATCTCTTGACTTTTGAAGTCAAGTCGTTTCTTGGTAATCAGATATTAGCTTTCACTGCAACAAGCGCTTGAAACATCTGTCAGTCTCTGAAGAGAGAGAGAGAGAGAGAGAGAGAGAGAGAGAGAGAGAGAGAGAGAGAGAGAGAGTCACTTTTAAATCGTAAAAACAGATCTGGAAACTGGTCATGGCCTCTCCCCGGCTCTGAAACACGGCAGTAGAGAGTATGACTCTGAGAATGAGGCTTGTCTGGACTGGCTACTTAACTGGAGCAGGAGTTTGAGGTATGCAGGGTTGACTATAAGGGCCTATGGTTTTACCCAGAAAAAAAAAATCCTCCCTTAGGATGCAACATTCCAAGCACCTTGTTTACTTTTCCTTACATAGTAGAAGAGGCAACATGTCCGCCCCCCTTTGCTCCTGAGTGTAAATCTATCGGCAATTCCCAGAGATACACTTACGGATCCTCTGTGGAGAATCTCATTTTTAGAATTCTTGGAGAAGAGACGGAGTTTGAATACTGATACTGTGCTGGGGAGATCCAGGAGGAGCTCGCTGTGCGTTACATCAATCAAAACCTGTCATTCATGAGATTTCTTCCCACGGTAACTGTAGTATTGTCACTTCTGTAAGTGCTCACTGACTCTCTCCCTCTCTCTCTCTCTCCTTTTTCTCTAATGTATGCAGTTGTAGCTTCTGGGATTTACAGAATAGCAAGAAGGTTGCTTCTCAGTTCCTTCCAGGAAATGGTGGATTGCTTTAAGGTGAAATGTTTCCATAAGTTTTTTTCCCATGGGGTTTAGCCATCTGGCTAATGTGCAATCAACCTGCCCTGTCAGTATATGACTGACTTGCATGGATGACTGAAGGGCCTGACAGGGCTAACCCAGGCTGACTTTTCAAACTTAGACTTGATTCCTCCAATACATAAACTTGTTTGCATCTCTTTACCTGCTTGGATAACTTGTCCGTTGGGTCAGAGTTTCAACCAGGTCAACAAACAATACTTTGATCATGTCAGTCCCGCAAGTTGGTCTTAGCCCTGGTAGGCCCCATTGACCCTGCTGTGGGAAAGCTACTGGTGACTCACCACCTCAGGCTATAGGGAGGAGCTAAGACAACAAGTTTTAACAGTTGGACAAACCCAAAAGGAGCTGCCTGTGTGTTGCCTGCTACGTGCTGTGCTCTGTTCTGCGTCTGAGAAGCCAGAACTACTTCCAGACATTGGCTATTACTTCTAACTTTCACAAATCAACACTGCAAACAAGAGCGAGTTTCAAAGCTTGGATACTACAGACAGACAGAAGAACAAGACAAAGAAAAGACTTAAACCTTTAGACTTTTGAAGAACTTGTTTGGTAGGAATTTCTACTTTCTACCTGCAAGACACAGAGTCTTGTGGCAGCTTGTGGGGTTAGAGTTGTTGTGAAGTGAACTGATTTCCTGATAAGGATTTAGAGGAATTTAGAGAGCGTGAACAAGAGATAGGTTATTGCGGACTATTGTTATATGCAACACTCACATCTCTAGTGAGGAAGTTTGTATTTTTGTAGTATTTGAATTTTGTGGGGCAGTGTATAGGATATATTCATGACAAATGGATAATTCCTCACACGCCATTGAGGACTGTGTGGCCACCAAGCTGGGCCTTTATAAATTCTACGCAGCCGTCATGATTATCATTTTTATCCTGGCTTTGCCTCTGAACGCATCTGTCCTCCATCTCTTCATCTTCAAACTAAAGTTCTGGAAATCCAACACCAATAACGTCTTCCTTTTCAACCTGGTGTTGGCCGACATTCTCCTACTTATCTGTCTGCCCGTGAAGGCGTACAACTTCATCCACGGGGAGAGGAGGAGTAAGAATGACACAGTGTGCAAAGCTATGCTCTTCATGCTGTTCCTCAACCGAGGAGCCAGCATCGCCTTCCTAACCGTGACCTCCATCGACCGGTACTTCAACGTGGTCCACCCCGGGAGAAGGAACCTCCTCAAAGCGCTCAAGAAGTCTCCTCAGATCTCCATCCTCATCTGGCTGCTTCTCCTGCCGCTCACCATCCCCACCATGCTGAAGACCTTTGAGTGTTGTAACAGCCACAAGAACTATGACGGTACGAGCACCGAGAATGAGGACCACTTAATCAAGGTACGTATAATGCTGAATGCATAACAAGCATAGCTTGCATATCGCTGGCTTATCTCTAACCTAAATGTAGTTTATCTGTATATCATCAGTGCTTTCAGCACCAATCCAAGCAAATAAAACTGTATTGTAGTGCGTGAGATGGGATAAAATCAGATAAATAAATGTTATGTTGTTATATTTAGTCGTATGTTGTTACTGTTGTTGTTTGTCTTGCGATGTGCAATGTTGTCCTTCTCTCTAATGTACAGTCAGTGAAGACGAATTTCCCTACGGGGACCAATAAATCTAATCTAATCTAATCTAATCTAATCTAATCTAATCTAATCTAATCTAAAACGATTAATTACTGGTCCTTCATCCCAAGATGCTTCATCCCCATTTTATAATGTACATGATGTTTAAACGTACCGCATATGACCATTGGGGTGATTCTGATTCAAGGATGTGGTGGACAGTCTGCGAGAAGTGGTGTTCTTCACGCAGATCATCATCCCCTTCATCATCCTGGTCTACTGCACAGTACACATCATCAACCGTCTGAGGAAGAAGACGATCGGGGACAAGACCAAGCTGAAGAGAGCCGTGTTCCTGGTGACCTCCGTCATGGTGGTCTTCTCCATCTGCTTCCTCCCCTGCACCTTAGCCAGGATGATTCTGTTGATCGCCAGGGTCCAGCAGTGGAAGGAGCTCTCTGAGGATATAGCCGCTGCGGTCTTTGACGGCCTCATGGTCCTGTCCTATTTGGATTGCTTACTGGACCCGCTGATCTACTGCTTCTGTAGCACCAAATTTAAAAGCCTGTATCTCTCTAATTATTTTCCATTCTTGTTGAAAGGAGACGCAGTGCTGGCCGACAGCTCAAATTCTGCAGGGAACACGTCGACACCCAAACGCAGCAATACCGTCATTTGACGTTGATGTCAAGGACCCTAGCGTGTGTTGTTCCTCTGTGTGGTAACACGATGCCAGCGGTCAACCTAAAGTCAAATCCCGAGTGCAACGATAATGACATATGATGTCAAGTCAAGAAGCCAACAACATATTTCCTGAAACTAAGACAGACGTGTCTTTGTGCATAACAACATGTACAGTGCGTGGCGTTTAAAAGGGATTCTGACAGTTTCATGTGAACAACATGTTTTCTTATAGTAGTTAAGCCTATAGGAGCTACTGTATAAGACCGCTCTCACTATCTTTTCTCTGAAATAGGACTTCAGTTGACCATAATGGTTCATGCATGTTGTTGTCATGTCACATGTTACATTTATGAGCAAAATACTACTTGATATACGGTACTATGTGAAATAGCTGGTCTGGTAATAGTCTTAGATGGTAATAGTCTTTGAGACTGTCCTGTGAAACTTTATAGTACTGTGTCATCAAAAAATACGATTTTTTTTTTTAACCAACACGTTTTAAGGGGAATGTCTCAAGAATTCACAGTTGTTTTTCTAATTGGCCACAGACAGCCAAGTCTGTATTCATGGTCATGAACACGTCTCTTCTAAAGTTAGAAGCCAGAGATCTAATGTTTGATAGCATTCATAACTTTGGTCTGAGGTTCTACATCCAAACTAAGTCACTTTTTCCATCTCGTTGAATTACTTTTCTAGTAAGTAGAGCATCGGTACGGCATTATGGACTTAAGGTTAGCATGCTCTCTTGTGTTCTGGCAACAGTGGTGCATATCCAGCGACATGTATTACTAGGGCATTACAACAACATATTTCATAAATGTGGCATTCCCCTGCACCTGTGACAGAATGGTGACGTCTAATGTCTCTTGTTAAACAAAGTGACTCACAGCCTACTACACACTGTACACCAGACTGTACACCACACTGTACACCAGACTGTACACCAGACTGTACACCAGACTGTACACCAGACTGTACACCACACTGTACACCAGACTGTACACCAGACTGTACACCAGACTGTACACCAGACTGTACACCACACTGTACACCAGACTGTACACCAGACTGTACACCAGACTGTACACCAGACTGTACACCAGACTGTACACCAGACTGTACACCAGACTGTACACCAGACTGTACACCAGACTGTACACCAGACTGTACACCAGACTGTACACCAGACTGTACACCAGACTCACAGCAAAGCAAGGCCACTGTGCCAAGTCCACCTGTTCTACCCCGTCAGGTGGCTGACCTGACTCAGCTTGATGTGTCATCATTAGTGTTAGCTGATACTAGTGATGGCATGTCTGCTCTCTGGATATAAATAGAACAATGACTGTCTAGGCTGCATTTAAACAGGCAGCTAGTTCGTTGATTTACTCACCTTTGTGTATCATAAGTGTCACGGTGCTTCACAGGAAACGGTGACTGCTTTCGTTTTTACAGGGGGGTTATTTGACATGTTGAAATAATGTGGCAGGTAAAATGAAACACTGTCGTCTGGGTGAGCCACGTTAACGTCACTACTGCAAACACAACATCTGGTTGTTATACACATCTTTGTTACGCAAATGAAATAAGAAGGATCAATTCAGTACAATTATCCAGACAGCGGCTGCACTCCAGGATAGAAGAGAGATGACCTTGGTTACTGACCTTTACCAGGACTGTGCATTTTAGTGTGATTGATTTAAGTTGAGACCAAAGGAATAAACATATGCATAGGTTATCATTTTGTAATAAAACATATATCATAACTCTGTTTTATACGTAGTGTAAATATCTCCTAATTGTTTTATGCTTTTGTATACAGCTGTAATTTGAAAATATGCAAATACATTTTTATCTTTGAGTGCGTGTGTTATTATTTATTTATGATCATGTAACATCGGCCCCGTTGGTCTGAAAATTATGTTTATGAACAACGTGATATTTTATACTTTATCAACAACTTATTTAATATAGTTACAACTTTGTTGAAAGCATCAGAAGCTCCAAAAATGCAGTTTGAAAACCAAAACCAAAGCTCAATCAACCAATGAAAGGGAAGAAATCTGATCTAGTTGAGTTCAGTCTCAGTCCCTTTCCATTCATCTAGCTGTTGTTTTCATTATACTCCAAAAAAAATGTCACTTTACTCTTTTCCTAATAGTCACATTATCAGCGAAAACAAGGAAAAGTTAAGTTCAAAGATAACTTCAATTGAAATACAGCTTTCTGACTGCCAGCCTCACTCCACTGTAGCAAAGTAGCTTAATCAATCACAGCTACTGTAAATACTCTAATACTTTAATCTCAACAGCTTCAACCTGACTCTGTTATGACAGCAACACAATAGATCATTGAAAAGAATTTGACCTCAGATCTCTGCTTAAGTGGTTGTCAGTAAGCTTTGAGTCAGTTTATACTCCTCCTTATGTCAAGCCTGAGACTATTTTCAGCTGCACGTCACATCTCTGGGCCCTCGATGATCTGAAGTCGGATCACGCACAGAAAAATCTGCTTTTTATTATGGAATCTGGGTCACATGATCTGTCATGTTTTGATACTTTTTTTGTGGGAGTGGTGCCCAGCCCTTACCCTGGTCGGAGCATGTTGGGGCAGGATGCGCCTCGGGGCTCTTTACATGTGATGGAGGCAATGCCGCTGACCCTGACACAGCTGGGAGCTCGGGGGCGACCTTCGACCTCCGAAACGATGGAAAGAGCGGAGGAGTGGGCAGCGAATGATAGGAAGCGAGAGAGGGAGAAATTTGGATGTAGTTAAGAGATTTAAGGGGAAGAAAGGGGATAAGAAGAGAAAAGAAAGGAAAGGAGGGAGGCAGTTGTTTTGCTAAGGAGACATGGTGAGGTTGTTGCAGTGAGAGCTGGACACTGGGCAGGGCTGCTGGATATCTGTGTGTTTCTTATCAGGAAACCATGCATTTAATTTCAGATCTGTAACTAGTTGATGCTGTAAGAGACATACAGATTAGGAGCTGGTTTCCCTTAAACATGTTGACTATAGGGTCACCTTAGAGGCATTATGAAATGTATGAAAATTATGAAAGAAATACTATTAGTTTTTGCCTTAACATGCATCATGTGACCAGTGGTGTTACAGTGAAAAAACACCTGTCATGATAAAAACATATAAATGCGGATTTGTCTAAATTTGGACGAGGACGTGATGAACAAGTTGTTACTAAGGTGCTTCTGTAATCCTAAATAGTTTATGCGCTGGATTTGGCCCAGAGCAAGCCGATTCATAAAGCCCTTATCAACTGCTCAAAGCAAGTGCTTAAATCATACATACCTTCCCAGAGCTCGACAGCGCCAGCGTCGGCAGCGAGCCAAACCACTGGGATGGCAGACAGGGAGTCAACAACACTCCTTCAGGAGAGACAGAGATGGAGAGAGAGAGATAGAGAGAGGGAGAGAGAGATAAAGAGAGGGAGAGAGAGAGAAAGGGAGAGAGAGGGGGTGAGATAGAGAGAGAGATAAAGAGAGGGAGAGAGAGAGATAGAGAGATAGAGAGAGAGGGGGCGAGAGAGCAGAACATTACATTGTGAAATCACTGTGGTATTTACCTCTCTAGAGTGTGTGGGTGAAAATACAAAAGACACAACATGAAACCACGACCACCAGCCAGAAACAACTCCCAGTCTAGTTCCCGACAAGTCTGTCTGGCTGAAACCCATTTCAAACAGCTCGGAGATAGAGTTCAATTCATTTTCAATTCAACAGTTCCCAGGCAACTAAGTGGGGACAAGATAAACACGTGGATGTCTGTACAACATCAATATCATTCAAGTGGCATTTAAATGAGAGAGTGATGAACCTGTGATAACTAGTCGTAGTGTTGGGTACATGGCAGAGTGCATAGTTGGCTCCTCAACTAAATCCATTAAAGCATCTACATCATATTGTTAAGGAGTCAGTTTGCAGTTTGAAAAATAAGTGTCGCAACTTCGTACATCCCATCTACATATCAGTTCATGCCAATGTTTAAATACAATGTAACAAAGTTTGGAACTGAAAAAGAAACAACCTTTCAACCTGCTGCACCTCTGACACATAATGACACAAACAGCAATTTGAGAATGAAAAGAAAAATGTCCTCATTCAAACCAGTTTGGATGAAATACAGCAGGGACACTACTGCTATCTGTAAGATGAACTACACTAACAAACCAAAACAAGAAGCACAGTGTTTCTATCTGAGGTTGTCAAAGCAAAGCAAAGACCAGGGACACCGCAGCACTGAGGCACAATCACAACACACACCGAGAGAGAGAGAGGAAGCTTTCAGACCATCACCATAATACTATATCTTATGACACAATGTGGTCATTCCACTCTTTATTTGATTTCAACACATTACAGATAGCACCTTTAAAGTGTGAATGCAGGGATGAGATTCGTGTCAGTCTCATATTCCAAGTACACTACATCCTGGCTTAGCCCAATCCCTATTTAAACATAATGCAGAGCCTAGCTCTTGTACTGTAGTTTTTGTACTTACAATAACAGGTGGAACATGTTACAGCATGACATCTTAAACAGCTATACTATGCTGCAATATATTACATACAATCTTAAGTTCCTAACACATTCATTGATATTAACATCTCTTTCTTTGAAGAACAATGGGAAGATTCTGATATTTTCAACATCTATCCATGTCGCAAACATCTCCAAGCTTGCTCAAAAGGCGTGTGCAGACATGACGGCTTTGTTCAGACGGACAGCGGAGCCACTTCACGTGATTTCGTCCCAAAACGGGTGGAAAGTTTCTGCGCCTGATTTCTGAGAAGTACAGATACTATACAACACGTCAGCCTCTGTTCTTATCACCGCCACAGCATCAGCTGAGGAAACCAACATGTCTTGCCTCATGGCATGTGGCATCACCAACGCTTGCAAATGGAAAGGTGAGACAAACATTCTGCTCGCTCACGGCTGCTCCTCAGACAGATAAGCCCCCCGTTTAAACCACACCTCTAGCTGATTATAAAGTCTTCCTCTCTGAAAGGACCGGCGGTAGACTTCGAGCACAAGGCAGAGAGTGACACGGTGAGACGCAGGGCAGTCTCTCTTCAATCAAATACTATATTACCGAACGTATGTTGGGTACATTTGGGACTTCATGTTTGCCTCGGCGCGTCGCAAGTCTTGACCAAGTTCCAGAGGCGGCGTCGGCCCTCTCAGAACGGGGCTGTTGAATTTGACGTGTCTCGGTGAGGTGGAAAGTCGCTGCCTGAGGCGAAGGCTCTCTGGGTGAGAAGAAGCTTTGCGGGAAAGAAAGAACCGCAAGCGCCTCCGAGCTAAACGTCTTGGTGTTGTTGACGCCTGCCCGGACTACCCTTTGCTATCCGTTGCTATCCAGCTACCGTCACCTCTACTACTACTACTGTGAAACTAATGCTTCTTCTACCGCCGTTACAAATGTCTGCTCATGGGAATACAACACTGACCCTGACCGCGATTGCAGTGCAGAGTCTTGACCACTGCAACACAACCGATCCGGTCACGTACAAGGTGCTCTCGTGGCTGGTGATCGGAGAGTTCGCCCTGGGCCTGCCTCTCAACCTCTCCGTCCTCTACATCTTCCTCTTCAAGTATGTGGAAATATAGCCTAGTCTTTCCATCACTGCACCTCTTCTACACGCACACACACACACACACACACGCACGCACGCACACACACACACACACACAGATTAACACCCACACACAGAGACTCCCTTTTGCATGAATCAGAAGTTAAATAAAAGCACAAACGTTTAGGTTGTGTCAGGGTAGTCAAATAAAACTATATGACATTAAACTGTTTCAGTTGTGAGACTTTACAAATCATGTAGTTTGTATCCGCCTTTATAAAACGTTGTCGTTGTCCATTGGTCATAATATCATCATAATATGATGCAGAGTATTGAACTATACTATGTGAGGACCCTTACAGCATAAGGTTGGATTTACAACAACAAAATATCATTGTTAAAATGTACGTATACTGTAACCAGGTTCTTTATGTGCTAGCTATGTCTGTTTGCCTGTTTAGACAGATATAATTAATCAGATCTTGGTCACAGGGTTGTAGGGATCATTTTTGTGCTACTTCAAAGTCATCCTCAATGCATAACCTTCTCTCAACAACCAGGGTCCAAAATTAACTTTTTTTCTTACCTGCCAAAGTGTCTGGTAGTTGAAAATATTTACCAGCCAGACAGATTTCTTACCAGCTAGAGATAATACATTGCTTTTTACTATTGCAATTTGCTATTATTACTATTTAGCAGGTCATCTTGGTCTGATATGTGATTCTTAATCAATATTATAGTAGTGTGCAGTAATAATAGCAGTAACACTAACTGTATGCAGAGATATTAATTAAACTGTTTCAACACTAAAGTGTAACACATTTGAGTTGATAAATTCAGTGGTATTCGCCTTTAAGTGCAAGGATCATTTATTAAGGAGTTTGAGAATATAACAATTATAGAGGAATTAATAATAACAAGTAAAAAATAAGTAACAGTAATAAGTTCAGAGCAATAATAGAAATATGTTTCTTGTTAACATGTTCAGTCTTTTTCAGGGCTGTTTTATGTCGCTTTTCCACTGCACAGTACTGGCTCGACTCGACTCGCCTTTTTTGGTTTTCCACGGGTCATAGTACCCAGATGGTACCTGCTACTGTTTCTGGTATCACCTCCGTTAGGGTTCCAAGCGAGCTGAGGCTGTACCAAAATGTGACGTAAAACCACTGCAGACTGCTGATTGGCCAGAGAGAATCACTGCTAACTGCTGATTGGTCAGAGAGAATCACTGCAGACTGCTGATTGGTCAGAGAGAATCACTGCAGACTGCTGATTGGCCAGAGAGAATCACTGTAGACTGCTGATTGGCCAGAGAGAATCACTGCAGACTGCTGATTGGTCAGAGAGAATCACTGCAGACTGCTGATTGGCCAGAGAGAATCACTGTAGACTGATGATTGGCCAGAGAGAATCACTGCAGACTGCTGATTGGCCAGAGAGAATCATCACTAGCGTGACATCCTGCATCCGCCATGTTTAAATTGCAAAGCTATTGTAGCAGCAGCAGACATTCACTGCTACGAGTATCTACTCATTTG
>OMKK01083993.1:0-10233 GCA_900302305.1 Polymixia japonica | reverse complement strand
CATTGTAGAGCTGTATAGGGCCAGGACCCTGAAGAAGGCCCGAGCTATACTGTCTGACCCTAGTCACCCCTTGTCCGTCAAGTTTAGCCTGCTCCCTTCCAGGCGTAGGTACAACTGTTCTATGTGTAGGACAAATAGACTTAAGTTTTCTTTTGTTCCAGCGGCCATCGGCCTCTTGAATGGCTAGCTTGTTCGGTGGTGTTACTGGTTTGTACTCTATGTTGTGTGATGTTTCTTTTGTACTCAATGTTGTGTGTTCATGTCTTCCCCTGCTGTGCTGTTGGCTGTGCCACAAATTGCCCCTCGGGGACATTAAAGTATACTAACTAACTAACTAACTATTCATCATCTGGAGTTAAAGGAAACCTATATTCATCATCTGGAACTAAGGGAAAACCTTATTCATCAGTAGGGCTGTAACACTAACAGTAATATCGTGGTGGTGTCAACAACCTGCATATTGATGACAAATTAGTGCACAGTTGTCACTTTTTCTCCATTATTTGTTCTCCACTTCTTTGTCAAGAAAATATGTGTATGTATTTCAATCTGCATAATAAACTCCTAGCGTAATGAAAACAACGCTTCAGCAATCATTTCCTTCTCCGACATCTCACTGCGATACAGAAATCACTCGCTACCTGCAGGAGGATCCCATAGATTCCAACAACAATCCGCTTGCCTGGTGGTGCGACGACCACCCAAGATTTGTTCTACTCTCCAAAGTTGAGCGCAAGTACATGTGTATCTGTGCAACAAGCACACTGTCAGAAAGAGTGTTTAGTGCTGCTGGGAACATTGTAACCCCTCTTCGATTCGCTCTGAAACCACACAAGGTGAACATGTTGGTTTTCCTAGCAAGCAGCGTTTGAATTGATCTCTTTGGACGATAGCCTGACGTTATTTCTTTTATACACTTTGTCATTTGCACTTTGAGATTTTAAAAATAATTTGTTCGTTTTCCCAACAATAGGCTATTGTTATTTCATTTTATTCTGAGGCAGTGCTCTGTGGCATAATTCCATTTTAATTTGTAATTTGTTCAAGCATTTTTTTAACATCTTTGCTACTATAAACATATTTCATCTATTTTATCGGCCTTCTTCTCCATCATTAAATTAATAATAATGCAACATTTTACTTGTACAGTACATAGCACTTTTCAAAAGCAGGGTAGGTCTAAATACAATAATATAGCCACAAACGGCACAACAAAGATGTGGCTGAACACCACAAACCTGCAGTGAACCCCAGCTAGAACCCCAGCTAGAACCTCAGCTAGAACCCCAGCTAGAACCCCAGCTAGAACCCCAGCTAGAACCCCAGCTAGAACCCCAGCTAGAACCTCAGCTAGAACCCCAGCTAGAACCCCAGCTAGAACCTCAGCTAGAACCCCAGCTAGAACCCCAGCTAGAACCTCAGCTAGAACCCCAGCTAGAACCAAAAAAAAAACCCAACCACAACAGTCAGAACTCGTCAGCTGGAGTTCAGGGAAAAGGCTTCATTCATTGCTTTGATAAGCGCAGACAGGAGACAGAGAAGAAGAACAAAGTATCTCCAGGGCCTGAGGAACAAGAGGTCAAAGATAGAAGAATTCTAAATCCGTCTCTCTGACCTTCTGAGTAAAAATAATGTCAACAGGACTGGAGCCAGTAAAGCCTGCTCTCTAGAAGCCATGGCTGAGTTTGATAGCTACCTCCTCGTTGATGATGGTGGCATTGCTGAGAGACCTCAGGGCCGAGGTGATCTTCCTTCCCAGGTCAGCTAGCACCATCTTGACACTCCAGACAAAACCTGACAAGACACAGTCATTCAGTTAAATAATATATGGCTAGTGCAATAATAATAAACTTTATTTACAGCATGCCTACACATTCAACAAACACACTGTCTCTCTCTCCCTCTCTCTCAGACTGTATACTGCCTTTATTTCATTGATTCAATCAAGGTTAACTAATATCATGACATCAGCTCACAGATTGCGCTGTGAAGAACAGGCTCTGGCTGTGATGAGGAGGACGCCCCTGGGGTGGATCCTGAGAGATCACAGAGGCAGCAGACGATGACTTCCTGCGGTGAGGAAAATAATAAAAGAATCAATAACAAATACCTTGAAACACAATTTATTTAGGATGACCAGGCGTCCTGCTTTACGTTGCACAGCATTTTGATCCTTTGTCGCGCATTTTGAAGCAAAATAAGTATAAATAAGTACACGTTTCTCTGTTTAAATATTAAACAATCAATTTTGATTATTATCCAATAATAATCTCTGGTAATCTCCCCACTCTCTAGTTCTCGCTCCACCACTTGTCCTCACGTTACCTCATATCAGTTTGATTGGTCGTAAATTAACCCCTAACTCTAATAATGTTCTAGGAACAGCCCATCTACCAGTCAAATACAATAAATAACTAAACTATATTAAACAGCTAGTTTGCTAACGTTAGCTTAGCAGCTATCACTCTTAATCATCGGAATAACTGGAGTCAAGACGAGTCTGGACATTTTCTAAATATACCTTTCTGACAGCAGCGTCGGGGAGATGAAACTTTATGAACTTATACTTTCGAGAATCGGTTCTTGATTTGTTGATCTTATAAAAAAACAAACGCTCCGATTTTCAGCATCTGTCTGAGGTGAACGTCATCACATCTCAAACACCCCGGAAACCAAAACCATCTGTTTCCGGGTCATGTTTACTTCCTGGTAAGAGTTTTTAAAGGTCGTCTCACGTTTGAAAACCAAGTTAACGACTTTCCACTGAATATTCTTAAATCAACCATGTACGCAGTCACATAAATATATACATATATAAAACTTTCACTTAAAACATAAATATGCCAAATTGACATTTATTTTAGATGTATTGCAATTCATAACCACTCCACCTTAAATGAAAACACGTGTTTGCTGTCTTCGGTGTGACGTATGTATCCTGTGCCTCATGTTCTTAATACATTTTCGTTGAAATTGTTCATTACAATGAACTTTTTAGACGCTAAAAACGAAATCCAGCGCTTGCTCTCCAGAGTGAGTCCCAGAGAGCTTCCCAGGCTGGTGGACTGGATGAAAAATGCAGGTATGGTCTACTGGAAGTCTTGTCTGTCCACATGAACACGGGTTCAAATGAAGACAGAGTTTAAACAAGACTCTGTCCAAACCCAGTATATGTCTGGACAGTGTATGGTTAATGTTAGGGGTGGGTGGATCCATACTATAGATAATACGTCTCGTTTTGAAGATCGATTCTAGCGTCAATAGGATCCATACCAAAAAAGAAAATGGATCCGTCTCCATCTCTTTCTCACAATTGTATTATTATATGAAGGAGTAGAGAAAGTGTCTCTGCAGACTCCGTTCCGGTGTAGATGATGTCTTGTACACGTGAACGCGCTTCATGCACTCTGCTTCTCTTTAATATTAGTCCCTAGATGTGCGAAATCGTGGCCAAAAGCCTTGTCGCTAGAGGACAGATGTCTTCATAACATAAGGATCATGTCCAACATATGTTGTGATTTTCTGTGTATACCTTTCACTTTCTCCATCTAGTCCATTCTGCTTTTCACTTCCTGCCCTCCATCTGAATTTCACGTGTCATTGGAATCACGTGACTGCAAACAAGGAATGGTGTAACTTCATCAGTCAGTCAGTCAGTCAGTCAATGAGTCAGTCAGTCAGTCACTCAGTCAATGAGTCAGTCAGTCAGTCAATCAGTCAGTCAGTCAGTCAACGAGTCAGTCAGTCAGTCAGTCAATGAGTCAGTCACTCAGTCAGTCAGTCAATGAGCCAGTCAGTCAGTCAGTCAATGAGTCAGTCAGTCAGTCAGTCATAGACATTCGTGTTTATATGGCTGGCCCCGCTGTCGCACTCCAGCTAAAAATCTAGGAGACCCAAAATAAGTTGCTGGCATGTTTCTAGTGGCTCCCAGGGGAAAAGTATACTGTTAGGTTTTACTAAACTAAAATTGTACTCATTTTAGGTTTTTAATTGAAAAACCTCTCCAGCCATAGAAACTCCTTAAAGTTCTACATCCTGGTTCAAACGGTTAGTGGTACTGTACTACTTACTAGTTACTAGTAATGTACTACTGGTAAGATGTTATTGAAACTACATTACCCACAACCCCGCACTACAGTGAACTTTAATTTCTATGATGTCGACATCACAGACATGAATGACCTGTATCCAACATGACCATCAGGCCCTACTATCTTAGAGTATATACAGTATATATATATATATATATATTATATCTTTGTTGTGTCTCTGCTTGTTCCAGACCAGCTGGAGGATGTGTTGGTGGACAACCAGAAGGTGATTCTGCAGAACATCTCAGACAACCTGAGGACCTGTCTGACTATAGAGGCCGTACTCCCTTCTGAAACCACAGCCATTCAGAAGGTAGGTGTAGTGTCTGTCTGTCTGTCTGTCTGTCTGTCATCTATCTAATCATCTAATCTTTTCCCATGGTTCAGACACAGATGCAGAAGCGGCCCACGGTTCATGTGGATGGTTTCCTGTATGATGAGGACAGGGTGGAGTCTCTGTGTGAGGAGGGCAAGATGAGTCGCAGTTACTGTCTGAAATGTGGCTCCCAGCGGACCGCTCCCCTGGGTCAGCCTCCTAATGCTCACTACTAACTCAACGTACTCCTAGTTCACCTGTTCTAAGATCAGATCAAATTAACTTTATTTATCTACGTGGGGAAGTTGGCTTATCACAGCAGCCAGTACAGGGTACAGTAATGAGGAAGAGCATTGAAATAGTAATAACTCCTAGGTTAATAAATGTAGCACACCACATGTAAGTAAAATAAACAATAAGCAAGAATAGAAATAAAAAAAACAACAGGGATTTGGATTTGTAGCTTTAAAGACACTGTGAATAGTTCACTAGGGATCTGCTGCCCAGCAACTGATGTACAGTAAACATTGTGTTCCCTCATCCAGAGTTCATCTCTCACTCCTTCTCCATTGCTGAGCTGCGGTTCCTTTACCAGAACGTTCTGCCCGACCTGACTGGCAAAGTGCTGCTGGATGTGGGCTCCAGGCTGGGAGCTGTGCTCTATGGGGTAAACACAACAGAATAGAATAACATGCTGGTGAATGTGGATTCTTTGGGGTAAATACTGTATCTGTTACAAACCAGTTGTCTCACTCAGTTTGCCTTGTAAACCAATCACGTGCCTGCTGTCAGCTGGTTGTCGTGGTGATGTAATCCGCTGGGTGTGTGTTGGAGGGGTTCCTGTACAGCTCTGCAGCCAGGCTGGTGGGGGTGGAGATCACTGAGGACTTTGTGAAACTACAGAGGATGATTGTGGACAAATACGGCTTCACGGACCGAGTCCAGGTAACAGGAGTCATACAGGGCTCAAGACTGACACCTAATTGGTCGCGTATGCAACATTTTACTTCCCCCCTCCCCTGTGGTGCCCAGATTCTTGGACCCTGGACTTTAGAGACGGGCCATGGGAACTCAGGGTAGTGTATTTTTTCAACGACTTCTTTAAATACATTTTTATTGCGATGGTGTCTGCCCCATTTCTCTACTTCTGTCATTCTGGCTCGATCAGTCTAGATGATGTCAACTGATGATGATAATGTTCTGATATCTAGGTATGGACCTGCTCTCCACACAGACTACTCTGACTCAGATTAAGAGATACTGTTTTAGAGTGCTGCCCACTTAACCCAGTAGATTGAGACCCGGTTTGTGATGTTCTTCAGGTGCTGCATGCAGATGTGTGTAGTCAGGATGCGCTGGTCCGCAATGCTGATGTCCTCGTCATGAACAACGTCTTCGAGTACTTTATGAAACCCAGCGAACAAATAAAGTAAGGCTCCACATTTTACACACACACACACACACACACACACAGTGTGATGGTTGAGGTCTTCTCTCTGTGACTGTTTGCAGAGCATGGCAGTTCATCATCCATCATTTCCGTAAGAAAGGCTCTCTGTTAGTGACTGTCCCCAGCCTGCAGGAATCTCTCTCTGCTCTGCAGGTAAGTG
The DNA here is from genome assembly GCA_900302305.1 of Polymixia japonica. Classification (NCBI taxonomy): domain Eukaryota; kingdom Metazoa; phylum Chordata; class Actinopteri; order Polymixiiformes; family Polymixiidae; genus Polymixia; species Polymixia japonica. The sequence goes on along the minus strand of OMKK01083993.1, from coordinate 4,216 downwards.
ACCCACTGTGTCTCTCACACGAACAGAACCAGAGGTACAGCACAGATAACCACAAGAGAACACTCAGTTATTTCATGGCTAACTCAGTCTGTCTAATTGCAATGTGACCGATTATCCAGTGTTGGGATTTGAGTTTACAACCCAGATGTTCCAGGCATTAAAGGTGCTGTCCCTCCCTCCTCCTCCCTCCTCCTCTTTCTCCTCCTCCTCTTTCTGCCATCATTCCTGTCTCTCCTCTTCCATCAAAGACACAACTTTAGAAAACCTCCAGGCTCCATGTTGTTCTGTGTGGTTCCAGGTGGAGGTGCCTGATTTTGGCTGCTGGGTGGAGGAGCTTCCCCTGGAGTATGACGTCTACCTGGGAAAGGACAATGACCCAGACTCCCTGAGAGAGCTCCACCTCTACAGGGTGCTCTGACACCCAGCTCCTCACTGGTAGAGCTGGAGGTCTGGGCAGATGATGTGGACTCTGGATGAACATGGACCTGGACATGGACCTGGCTGTTCTTCCAGGCTGACAGATTTAAGGTGGTAACCAGACAAAAGGGAATTCAGCTACACCTGGTGGACTACTAAAACCACTGAACAGCTCCACTACAGCAATGAAAGTGCCTTGCTCAAGTGCACTACAACAGTAGTTTGTTAGGGAATGGGGTATTTCTTATTCATTTTCTTCCAGATTTTTGGATTCAAGCCTGTTTCTGCTGATTTTAGACCATTTCCCCCTCCAGATGAGCTGAACTGAAGAGATCTGAGCTACACCTGTAGAAGGAAGGAGGGTGACAGTGTCGCTCACTGTGGCCTGTAGAGGGCGCTGGAGAGGACTGAGCTCTGTATTATCTACACTATTGACCCAAACTGAACTGTGCTGTCCTGTTTCCTATGATGCCATAGATAATGACAGTATGAGGGGAAAGATGGTATCTGTCTGATTCCAATAAACAGTCAAACATCAGAAAACTATTGGAGTTGCTTCTAAACATATATAATGCAATCTAATATATTCTACTGAAATAAAATGTCTGTTTAGAATAGAAACCAGCCATTCCCAAAACATTATTTCTACTTCTGTCTGTCTTGTCTATTTGTTAATTTGAACTAATTGCCCACTGACTGGGGCAGATCTCCTCTATTGCCTTCAAAGAGCTTTTCTAAATCATTTTATATTTTATATTATTTAGAATACTTCTGATATTCTTCTTCTGATATTCTTCTTCTGATATTCTTCTGTCATGTATTCGCTGTGTAATGCATTATATTCTAATATGGCTTCCAGATTCCTTTACTAGGTTCTTGTCAAACCGTTGACTAGCAGGCCTGTAGCCCTGAGCTGTGTCTAATGGCCGCCTGGCAGCAGACTGCCTCTGTGTTCCAGAGTTCTGACCTCTGACCTCCTGTGGAGGGGGAAATGTAACCTCCATTAGTAGCCTGAATGGCCTCAAAATGTCTCTATTGTACATTTGGATTTACTTGAGTACGAATGTGCACAAAGCAAAACCTTGGAGGACATCTTGACCACTTTCCGTGCTGCAAGAAACAGCTGGTGATTGACATGATGTGAGATGACTTCCTCCAGAGAATTTTCAAAATGGATACATGCGAAAAATACACAAAAGTTTGCTTACATAGTTAACTTTGAAAGTCTCAGCCCCCTTTACAATCAGCATTAAAGGATGATTCCAGCCATTTTCCACCTGGACCTCATTTTCCTATTTTTTTCCAGTCACACCAATAGACTCAGACCACTGAGACCACCTCATTATAGTGCTACTTACAGTCTCAGTTGGCTCGGATCGCTAGTCTGCAATCCAATCCAATTATCCGTCTACAGACGTGTCGTTACAGAGTAAGTGTCACTGTTTTGAAAATGACATGTTTTGGGTGACCTTGGGGTTGATTTTATTTAATTTATTTGGAGTCTACTGGTGAAACCCAGTGAACTGAGGCCGTTGGAGGGGAAAGTAAATGAAATCAGCAAGGCTTGGAGTGTGAATGTGTTCCTGTATCGTCATCCTAGAGGTCCACCACACACAGGACAGAAGGTTGTCTAAACAGCTGAGAAACACATTATGGCATAACAGGTAATACAACCATTTAGGACTGGGCACAAAATAGAAAATTAAAGACGTTTTAAAGACGTATTAAAGTGTTAATAACAAATAAACAACACAGTAAGAAGTTAAGTTAAGAACACAGTAAGAAGTATTAACTCTTATTTGGGGGTTCATAAAATCATGTAGAAATTAGTGCAAATAAAAATGTTTGCATTTCTTCTCATTCTAAAGATTAAAAAACAGAAAATAGTTATTTTTGAAAATGTTAATACATTTCAATTCATGAATGAAGAATTTTCCTAAAATCAACAGATTTCCTATTATAAATTATTATTTTGTTATTTATAAATTATTATTTTGTTATTTATAAATTATTATTTTGTTATTTATGAAGATGTAAATGAGTGTGAGCACAATTAATTTGTGTGTAAATTGTTAGTAATGGAGGATTTACACATATTTTGATATTCATCAATTTCTAGTACCACTGATTTGTACTAATGAAACAAAACTCACCTGGACCTGTTCCTTGTATGTTATGTATGTTAACTGATCTAGGATAATATATCTGTATTATCTGGTTAAAGGTGAAATATGTAATATTTTCTACCCACTAGAAGGTGCTTGTGATTGTTCAACCTTTAATAATAATAGCTCTGCCAAGGAGTCATTTCTGTCTGAAACAGTATATAAATGTGATTAAATCCAGCAAACAGGTCACGTAAAGTTTAAGAAACAAGGAACAGAAAATCACAGATGTATGTCAGACTGTCAACAACCTAGTCCATCTGACTGAGTTATCTGCAGAGAACCAGGGCCAGGGGGATTATTATCATTATTATTATTATTATTATTAGTAGTAGTAGTAGTAGTATTTAAAAACAAAAAAACCGAACCTCTCATATTTAGTAATTGTTAGTATCACTCTGAATTCTTTAGCTCTTCTCTACTACTAGGCTACTTGATGTTCATGACACTACTCTACTGTTTGCACTTATTGTAAGTTGCTCTGGATAAGAGCATCAGCTAAATGTCAAAATGTAAATGTATTATTATTAGTAGTAGTAGTATTATTAGTGAGTTATCCACAGAGGATCGGGGCCAGAATAGGACATAAATAGGAGAACAAATAGAACATATTAAATGGAAGGTGGGCTAAAATGGAACTCCTTATTGGGAAGTATTCTCACTATGATCATGTTTGTTTGAACAGGTGAGCAGGGTTAGCTTTTCAACACTATCAGATATACATCCATCCATCTGTCGTCATGGCAGCTGGACCAGTTGGGCAGCTCATCAGATATACAGATGGAATATAGAAATGTACATTATTAGTTACTCACATTATATCATATCATACATAATTAAGACTGGTTTCTTCCTATTGGTGCATATGGTCTGGAAGCCAGATGACTCCTAGACTCAAGATATTCTGGGCTGCCATGTTGGGTGTCTGAACTCTTCCTAGGTTGTTACTCTTGAGACTTCAACACTTCTTCCGTTTTAGGTTCTAATTACTGGTGTAATTAGGGAGTTGTCGCAATATGTTGTGTATTGAAGAGCTCTGGTTTTGAGATCAAAGAAAAATAATGTGTGTCAATAAAACAGGTGATATGTTCTCTATTTAAAAGACAGGAAGACATATTTAATTTATTTAGTGATACACCTTATTGTCCATAACTGGTTGTGATATAATAAAAATAAACGTACTGTTACTCTTTGACACCAGCTCGTTATTTCACCAACAGCGAAAACGCATTTACTGCTTTTAATTTTAATGCCGCTTATAGAGTTTCATCATCGTAACGCTTAAGAGGGATTCCACACAACTCACGTTTTTCATCAACGTAGTATTTTCACGTCAAACATTGGCTGTAAATTCAAGAGTGACAGGACAGTAAGACAATCGACGTAACGAACAACACTGAAGTCACGCCCACTTACATAGTCACTGCCTCCAACACTGTGCTGCGTTCGAATGATCTTCGTAAACTCGGTTACTAACAAATTTAGCACATGACAATAACAGAAACGAAGTCATATGTGCTTTGTTAAAGCTTGTTTATACTTTAGCGGAGGCACGCGTAAACGTCTCTGCGTACAGACATAATAATAATAATAGATTGGATTTATATAGCGCCTTTCAAGGAACCCAAGGGGGA
>OMKK01083992.1:0-11500 GCA_900302305.1 Polymixia japonica | reverse complement strand
CTCTCTCCAGGTTCCCCTGCAGAATCTCCTCTACGAAGAACGAGTTGGCTCGTTTAGAACGCAGGAACACACTGCTGGCCTGACGTTCTGGGAACACTGGGAACAGACCGACGAAACACATTTCTAACTGTGTGAGGTTCTGGTTCTGAGAGAGGGGGGGGGGGAGAGAGAGAGACAGACAGACAGACAGACAGACAGACAGACAGACAGACAGACAGACAGACAGAGAGAGAGACAGACAGACAGACAGACAGACAGACAGAGAGAGAGAGAGGGAGAGAGAAGGGATAGGGGACAAACAAAGCAGACAATAAGAACAAATAGAAACCTTGAAGACACATGCAGAGATCCTGTTTGGTGACAGGAGACAGACGGGACCAGCCCACTCAGAGGAAGTCCCCAGCGACGGTCTGCCTCCTCCTAGCAGACTTCACAAGGTGGAGGTCCTACTCTGTTAGTTGGCTGGTAAAACAGAGTGTCTGGTGGCCATAGCTGGGGTTGACAGAACACATGAGTAAAGAATGTGTCCTGTAGTGCCGTTTGTTGTCAACATGTCTCTGCTGCAATGTCAAGACTATTTTCTGGACATTTATTGGACTTTGCAAATACAATGATCATGAGCTTGAAAACATTAAATGTCTGGTGGCCTGTTTCCACCCTGCAGGTCATCTATCTGGGACATCTATCTAACTGAGACCCACCAGTGTGAAGCGTGGCTCCAATGACATTTAACCAACGAGTAACAATCACTCTGGGAAGATAATCTAATAGAATCCTTACATGTGTGGAACTGGGAGCTCCTCACATTTCATCAAAACAAGCCTGCACCTGATACCCTTCTCCTGAACACGCCTGTACCCCCGCCGTCTCTCCTGAACACGCCTGTACCTCCGCCGTCTCTCCTGAACACGCCTGTACCTCCGCCGTCTCTCCTGAACACGCCTGTACCTCCGCCGTCTCTCCTGAACACGCCTGTACCCCCGCCGTCTCTCCTGAACACGCCTGTACCTCCGCCGTCTCTCCTGAACACGCCTGTACCTCCGCCGTCTCTCCTGAACACGCCTGTACCCCCGCCGTCTCTCCTGAACACGCCTGTACCTCCGCCGTCTCTCCTGAACACGCCTGTACCTCCGCCGTCTCTCCTGAACACGCCTGTACCTCCGCCGTCTCTCCTGAACACGCCTGTACCCCCGCCGTCTCTCCTGAACACGCCTGTAGCTCACTATTCAGCTGACCACACCTGTTTGAAGCACTGACAATAATACCGCCTGCATTAAGGTGCTCTGTCAACACATCAACACCACCCGACTAAATGTTCAGACATTTTTGGTCTAATATGAAGATGCCTGCAGGCTGGATCTAATGGCATCACAGCCTCCTCTGAGTAAACCAACGTGACTATCAAATAAATCCATGTAAACCTGGATATTAGAGGAAATCATGTTACTTCCAACCATTTCAACGCTTTAATCCAACTGTCACCTTAATCTGATAATTCACAGTAATTGATTAATGTGTTCATGTAAACGTAGCCAGTAATCAGAGTAATGTGTCCTGTTTTTCAGAATCTGTTTTACATCACAAATCACTGTTCCACTGAATGTTCTTCAACCCTCACCTTCAACAGTCAAACAAGATGTTTCCATGGTTACTGCATCACATCCTGTGCATAGCTCACTTTGATACAAACTAATGTTCCTAAACATTCAGCTCACTGCTCTCCATCTCCTCATTCAGTACATCCTCGTATATCTGGTCTGAGAACAGGTATGACAGAAATATCTCCTCTACTGTCCTTCTGTCTTTCTGCTGGGGGCTCAAGCACACAACTTCAAGTTAAAAGGGACATTCCACCTTTGATCAACCATGAAGTCAGTCTGTAACGTGCCACTAAATAACGCAGTTGAATGACACTTGATTGACAAAAGCTGTCTATTTCTACATCATTGTGATGTAGTTTGTTCCTACTATCTTGAAAGACTACAATAGGAGGCGGAGAGGAAGAGGGCTTTCACCAGTCTGCCATGTCTGGAGCTCCCTGTATCCCTTCAGGTGACTACATGGATGAGCTGATCTCTGGTCAGTTATTACATGGATGAGCTGATCTCTGGTCAGTTATTACACGGATGAGCTGATCTCTGGGCAGTTATTACACGGATGAGCTGATCTCTGGGCAGTTATTACACGGATGAGCTGATCTCTGGTCAGTTATTACACGGATGAGCTGATCTCTGGGCAGTTATTACACGGATGAGCTGATCTCTGGTCAGTTATTACACGGATGAGCTGATCTCTGGTCAGTTATTACACGGATGAGCTGATCTCTGGTCAGTTATTACACGGATGAGCTGATCTCTGGTCAGTTATTACACGGATGAGCTGATCTCTGGTCAGTTATTACACGGATGAGCTGATCTCTGGTCAGTTATTACACGGATGAGCTGATCTCTGGGCAGTTATTACACGGATGAGCTGATCTCTGGTCAGTTATTATTGGAAGTGATATACTGGTTCTAGAGCCGTATATGTTTGAGCCTGAATACAGCAGGAAAACAGTACTGATGTTGCGTTGTGTCTACAGGATGTAGATTTCTTTATAACCATTACCTCCCTCAATTTTGATCTTTGGTGTCCTTGTGTCTTATATGACAGTCACTAGAACCAGTAGACAACCACTGTACTTGTGTCTTATATGACAGTCACTAGAACCAGTAGACAACCACTGTACTTGTGTCTTATATGACAGTCACTAGAACCAGTAGACAACCACTGTACTTGTGTCTTATATGACAGTCACTAGAACCAGTCACTAGAACCACTGTACTTGTGTCTTATATGACAGTCACTAGAACCAGTCACTAGAACCACTGTACTTGTGTCTTATATGAGTCACTAGAACCAGTCACTAGAACCACTGTACTTGTGTCTTATATGACAGTCACTAGAACCAGTCACTAGAACCACTGTACTTGTGTCTTATATGAGTCACTAGAACCAGTCACTAGAACCACTGTACTTGTGTCTTATATGACAGTCACTAGAACCAGTCACTAGAACCACTGTACTTGTGTCTTATATGACAGTCACTAGAACCAGTCACTAGAACCACTGTACTTGTGTCTTATATGACAGTCACTAGAACCAGTCACTAGAACCACTGTACTTGTGTCTTATATGACAGTCACTAGAACCAGTCACTAGAACCACTGTACTTGTGTCTTATATGACAGTCACTAGAACCAGTCACTAGAACCACTGTACTTGTGTCTTATATGACAGTCACTAGAACCAGTCACTAGAACCACTGTACTTGTGTCTTATATGACAGTCACTAGAACCAGTCACTAGAACCACTGTACTTGTGTCTTATATGACAGTCACTAGAACCAGTCACTAGAACCACTGTACTTGACAGTATGACAGCAAGTCAGGACAGAAAGACTGTTACCGTGGTGACCTCAGCAAACAAATATGAAAACTTTAATGGTGTTCTACATGTTGCCAAAAAAACTGACGATGTACTACATTTCATATGCAACTAGACAATAGTTTAATCTGCCTGCTGAAAAAGCAACATACAGAACCAAACAAACAAGCTAGCACAATGCTAGCACATAATGCTAGTCAGAAAATAAAACTGTCAGTTGCCTGATGTGGATCAGTCTCTTGTTGAAAAGCATCCAATTTATTCATTGGCTTTAATGACATTTGCTGCCCAACTCTCATCTAAAATAATGACATCCGGTCTTGTTATGCTGTCATGACGTGTCTTGTGTGAAGTTAGTATATTACAGTAACAGTGTGACTATTACAGCCAGGCACAATGCAAGGAAACTAGAAACTGCAAAAACTAACTAACTACAAAATACAAGCTTCACTTACTAAACCTTTTTGGCTGGACTGCAACAGTGGGGCCATGCCTATATATGCAAATGTCTTTTACTGACTGACTGATGAAGTTACACCATTCATTGTTTGCAGTCACGTGATTCCAATGACGCGCGAAATTCAGATGGAGGGCAAGAAGTGAAAAGCAGAATGGACTAGATGGAGGAAGTGAAAGGTATACACAGAAAATCACAACATATGTTGGACATGATCCTTATGTTATGAAGACATCTGTCCTCTAGCGACAAGGCTTTTGGCCACGATTTTGCACATCTAGGGACTAATATTAAAGAGAAGCAGAGTGCATGAAGCGCGTTCACGTGTACAAGACATCATCTACACCGGAACGGAGTCTGCAGAGACACTTTCTCGTTGATGAAATTAAATTGTGAGATGGATCTATTTTCTTTTTTGGTATGGATCCTATTGACGCTAGAATCGATCTTCAAAACGAGACGTAGTATCTATAGTATGGATACTTTTGGTATGGATCCACCCACCCCTAACATTAACCATACACTGTCCAGACATATACTGGGTTTTGACAGAGTCCTGGACAGACAGTTGCTTGGTAAAATAATAATTTGTTTGTTTCATCACACTCATGGGACATAACTGTGGGTCACCAGAGGGTGAATAATTAATCATGGAATGTCCCTTTAACATTTAAAACAACCTCCACTATGCTTTACTTACCAATATTTTGCATGTTCAACCAAGGCAGCGTTTCCTACTAAGTGTGTGTCTAACACACACACACACAAGTACTGAAACTGGTTTGAATATTGTGTCAATAACTAACTAAATAATTAGTGTATCAGAGAATTTCCCTCATTAAAATCTGATCGCCAGAGCCAGCTAGGCCACTTCAGAAGGTTGACTTTCTGCCTTTTTCACCTATGGGAAGCAATGGCTCTCTCTCTCTATTGGAGAATAACATTATAACAATTATTTCCATCCATTGACCCCAAGAACCACCTAACTTTTTATTGGTCAGTCAAGGAGCTGACCAGATTGGTCCTTCATGCAACTGCACTTCCGGTTTAGCACTTTGACTGCAGTTGTATTGGTGCATCTCTACTATACATGTATGTACGTGTCTTACCTTAACCTTCACCATGCGTTTAACAGTCTTGATCTTGGCCTCGCAGAAGGCCCCTCTGTACTTGGCACTGACATCCGTCCCCACAGTCAGGTAGGCAGGCTCATCCACTGCCTGAAAGAACAAACACACACACATAACTAATTCTTACATCTGATACAACCAGTGCAGGTGAACATGAGTATGCCCGTCTGCTTCTCAACATAAAGCTGCAGTTTGCCAATAGCAGTGTTCATTAACTATTTAATGAATAAAACCCTAATCCCAAATACACAAACACACCATGACACCAAGGAAAAGATGCATGTGCTGAGAATATTACATTCACTTTCCTATTCATTTAAATATGTACACGCATGATATTGCTGACTTTTAGGCAGACTTCTGTAAACAGACTGTTTAGCTGCATATCATGACGTAGCAAACAGCTCTACATCCAATGAAGCTAAAACATTTAATATAATCTTCCCATCTGATTACAAAGAGGCGTCGCCGTCTTCACTATTCTTGTTAAACTGGGCTTTAACGTTACCCAGTCAGCCACTTACCTTCATCTTTTAGGCTATTTGAGGGAGTCCAGCTCGAACGATTTTGATTGCTGAAAGACAAAACGATGAAATTCGATGATCGGTGAATATGACAGTAGGACAGACTGGAAAATAGTCGAATGATGATAAAAAGATGCCAGGAAGCTAACGAAGTAGCAGTTACTTCTAGCTCACGCATTCTTCTTCAGCTCGATGCAGCCCCCTCCCTCCAGATTTACTCAAATATGTGTTGGATATAGATCGCTACAACGACGTTTACTTGACCAAAACCTGCGATCTGGTTGCAAGTCCCAACGGGCTGTACATTTAATGTTGTTGTAATAAGGCCAGAGGTTTGTAAATCTCATGAGCGAGGTCCAGGGACAACAACACAGTGTTCCTTCCCGCTCTGCTCCGGGCTGACGGTGTCACGTCGCCATCATGGTGCACCATGTCACAGCAGCTCCGCTAGCTAGCAAACTGCTAGCATACAAACTGCTAGCTAATGAAAAACCAGCCGACAGCTGTTTGGAAAATGTACCGCAGTCATCTCTAAGAAAACGTATCATAACCGCAGAAAAGTGCAAACACATGACTCTGAGGAGAAGAAACGATGGAGGATTACTCTGAAATCCTGAGCTAAATGTAGCTAGTTGGCTAACTGGCTAACTAACCCTGCTAGCTAGTTTGTAGATCATATGGAGATTTAAACAGATAACAGAGCTAGCTAACTAACGTCAACCTTAGTTCCTGCCGTGTGGCTTCACTAAGTTTATATTGAAGATAGCGAGAAATAAGAGCCTTCGACGAAACAAAAAGTATGTGTAGAAGACTTATTTATTTATTTCATGTGTTCCACAAAAGGCGCAGAGCTACATTTCTTCACTGCAAAAACAAGCAGACTTGCCATTCAATTCCTAACCTCTTCATGAGGAGCAGCAGATAAGAGCAGCGCCTCCGCTCTGTCCTCCATCACGTCTCCGTGTTTCTCATCTCAACAATCATGTGTTTCAATCATAAAACTCTACGCTTCGATTAGAAAAGAATGTGATCATTTATACTTACATTCACCGACGCGACTTGCTCGGGTTGCAAAGCAATAGAATAACAAGCTGTTGAGTCCGAGATGTTTCCAGACACCGGATTGGCTGCAGAGACAGCGGTAGTCGGATTGGACAAATGTGATTCGCCGAATAAATCCCCAAATTTGATTGGATATAACTCGTCTCTTGGTACTATTGGCTGATACGAACACGGCGCGTTTGTGAATATGACGGCATTTGCTCCACATCAGCCAATCAAAGACGGTTTCAGCAGAAACCCCAAGACTTGGAAACGTAATTGGCTTCGCTCATATCGGGGCGGGGCTTCCTGGTGCTTCCGGGACTCCAGCGGGAGGGAGGCGGCGCCACAACAAGCCGCTTTAAACCGAACCGCAGCCGGTCAGCATGGGAACCGACCTGAAGCACAACGAGCTGAAACACGACGAGCTGAAGCACGGCGACCTGAAACACGACGAGCTGAAGCAGCCGGACACACGGAGGATGAACCGGGAATGAAGATAAAGATCTAAGGGTTCGGTACCGCTTGTAGAAAGTCGGAGAGGGCGGGCATTAAGATATATGACGTAACCGGAAGATTGTGAGGGTGAAGCCATAAATGGCATTTTGTCTCAAATTGTCTTTAGTTTTTTATTTCTAACAAAATAGGAGGTCTACAACAAATGCACACTGACGATATTCATGTCAAAGGCCTTCCTCCGACCGCCGACTCTGTTTTGGAGGTCGAGGGCAGAGAATGCACTTCTGACCTCTTGAGCTTCTGAAGCAGGTGTGTTTGTGCACAATAAAACATCCCAGCTATTTATATCTCCAGCAGGCTTGTTTGAAGGTTTCTTCATTCAACTGATTCTCTCACGTCACTGCTGCCACATGCTGTCACTTAGTAGCCAGGAGGAGATGTCCATCAGTGTTCTTTCCTGTGTTTTATCATTTAAATGTGCAAATAAATAAACTTGATATAACAGGTGTTGCATTGGTCTGGTATCTGGTTCCTAGAATGACATTAGGAACCCCCGCTCAGCTGGACCAGAATAACAAACCCTCAGCAGGTTGATGACTACAACTACTGCATGTCACACTGCCGTGTGTGTCAGTATGTACTGTGGTACTATGTTAGTATGTTAGAGGTCCTGTTGTCTCTGTACCGTGTGTGTCAGTATGTACTGTGGTACTATGTTAGTCTGTTAGAGGTCCTGTTGTCTCTGTACCGTGTGTGTCAGTATGTACTGTGGTACTATGTTAGAGGTCTGTTGTCTCTGTACCGTGTGTGTCAGTATGTACTGTGGTACTATGTTAGTCTGTTAGAGGTCCTGTTGTCTCTGTACCGTGTGTGTCAGTATGTACTGTGGTACTATGTTAGTCTGTTAGAGGTCCTGTTGTCTCTGTACCGTGTGTGTCAGTATGTACTGTGGTACTATGTTAGTCTGTTGTCTCTGTACCGTGTGTGTCTTGGAGTACTTGGAGATGAAAGTGATGTTAATTTTTTCTGCAATGTTTTCACAGACAAGACTCACAGATGTGTTAGAAGCGACACTAGCTGGGTTAGATTGTGTGTAGATGGGTGAGTTAAAACCTGTAGAATATGAATTATGAAACAAGGTCACAGAGGCTTCCTCTGATATTAATATAAATGGTGATTCCAGCAGGAGCAGGCCACAGTGCTGTGATTGGACGGCAGGCCTGGGGGCGGGCTGATGGCCTTTATTGTTTGACTGATTGGACCCATTCATCTTTCTGACCCCCAGGACAGATTCACAACAGCCAATCAGGGCCTAATTTCAGAGTGTTGGATTTGACAGCTAATCAGTGATTAGAAGAGGGCTAGCATGATTGCAGGCTGCTGTCTCTCATCTATTTGTGTCAAAATGGTTTGATTTTATCACAGCAAGCAGCTCACTAATACACATGGATTATTTGATTTGGCTGAAGTAAAGGAGAATGAGAGGCAGGTATGTTAGAGGACAGACTTTCCTGGGGATCAATACTGTGATGTTATGGTGTCGGGACAGTCGTGTCCTGTCCAGCAGTCCTTGAGGCAGACACTGAAGCTTCTCTGGAGCAAAACGTTAATTAAATATCAAGAGAGGATCCACATGTGCAGAAGCCAGGTACAGTCTAGTCCCTCCTCAGACCACAACAGTGTGACATGGCTTCTGAATTCTACCATGTTGTCCTGAAGTCACTGTGACCTTGAGTGATTTACCTGGGGGGCTCTGGAGGAGGGAGGAGAGAGGAGGTCCAGGAGAGAGGAGGTCCAGGAGAGAGGAGATCCAGGAGAGAGGAGGTCCACGAGAGCATCTCAACCTTCTCCCAACCCGTTGTTTTTGAAGGGTTAGGGTTCTTTTGGACTTAAAGTACAATAATTTGGTTTCACAACACTTGGATTATGCTGCACAAGCAGTTTGGAGTAATTTTATGGTAATTCTTGAATGTTTCTGGAACTCTAAAGAGTCACTGTTCACTTCAGTAGTTTAGGAGAAGGTTGAGATGGAACTTTGATAACATGCTGTGTGTTTTATGAACATAGAAACTTCACTGGAGCATTGACTGACATGAGGGGAATAGATAATATCCCTTTAATATGGAAGCGCAGAGCTGCCAGGTGTGCATTTTGATTTTTTCCTGGGGTATCTCATTAAAACCAGATCTTATGTGGTACAAATGACATATTTTCTCGTTAAAATGACATGCATGTCACAAATTGCCTCAAGTAAGTGACAAAGGATAAGAGACCACTAATGAAAAAAAAGATTTATTTTAAATTAAATTAATCAAAATACCAAACTTAGCAGTGAGTGTTGTTCTGTTGTCTCTGCTGGGTGGAGTTGGTCTGTTGTCTCTGCTGGGTGGAGTTGGTCTGTTGTCTCTGTTGGGTGGAGTTGGTCTGTTGTTTCTGCTGGGTGGAGTTGGTCTGTTGTTTCTGTTGGGTGGAGTTGGTCTGTTGTCTCTGTTGGGTGGAGTTGGTCTGTTGTCTCTGTTGGGTGGAGTTGTTCTGTTGTCTCTGTTGGGTGGAGTTGTTCTGTTGTCTCTGTTGGGTGGAGTTGGTCTGTTGTCTCTGTTGGGTGGAGTTGTTCTGTTGTCTCTGTTGGGTGGAGTTGTTCTGTTGTCTCTGCTGGGTGGAGTTGGTCTGTTGTCTCTGTTGGGTGGAGTTGGTCTGTTGTCTCTGTTGGGTGGAGTTGTTCTGTTGTCTCTGTTGGGTGGAGTTGTTCTGTTGTCTCTGCTGGGTGGAGTTGGTCTGTTGTCTCTGTTGGGTGGAGTTGGTCTGTTGTCTCTGCTGGGTGGAGTTGGTCTGTTGTCTCTGTTGGGTGGAGTTGGTCTGTTGTCTCTGCTGGGTGGAGTTGGTCTGTTGTCTCTGTTGGGTGGAGTTGTTCTGTTGTCTCTGTTGGGTGGAGTTGGTCTGTTGTCTCTGCTGGGTGGAGTTGGTCTGTTGTCTCTGCTGGGTGGAGTTGGTCTGTTGTCTCTGTTGGGTGGAGTTGTTCTGTTGTCTCTGTTGGGTGGAGTTCTGTTGTCTCTGCTGGGTGGAGTTGGTCTGTTGTCTCTGCTGGGTGGAGTTGGTCTGTTGTTTCTGCTGGGTGGAGTTGGTCTGTTGTCTCTGCTGGGTGGAGTTGGTCTGTTGTCTCTGCTGGGTGGAGTTGGTCTGTTGTCTCTGCTGGGTGGAGTTGGTCTGTTGTTTCTGCTGGGTGGAGTTGGTCTGTTGTCTCTGCTGGGTGGAGTAACTGGTCATGTGAATGTTGTGGAGATGTTGGAAGGCATAAAATGATAGGAAAATCATATATCAACAAAAGTAGAAAGTAGAAAGCCTATGGAGGTAGTAAAGAGTGACACCTGGACAACCTAAACTACGGTGTCCCTGAAGTATAAAACACAACAACAACTTAGAAAACACTAAACATCAGTAAACAACACAAACTGGAAAGGGTAGGTACTTAACGACAACCATTCCTCGTCACTGATTGGACGCACTATGTGTCAGTCTGGGTGAATAGAAAATACGGCTATTAAACATATTTTAATTTATGTTGCATGGTATTTTCCATGCAAAAAATCAAGGCCAGATCAATAATCTTGAGGGCTGGCCCAAATTATATTTTTCACACTTTGAATCTTCTTTGGAAATTTTTTGTGAACCTCCAAAACTTTGTGGGCCTGTAAGGCCCATGGTTGCCTTATGGCAACATTACCGGTAACATCCCAAAAAAGTCTTTCAAAGTTTTTGTTTTTAAAAAAAACCACATTTACATAGTCATTGGATCCCATTGTACCTCCTGGCATTGCCATTGGATAGTGAATGTGTTTATGAATCCAGCCCTCTGGCCATGAAGTCGCACAACCTGCAGAACATCATTTGAGCAACAACCCTGTCTTTCATTGGACTGAATTTGTTTGATACAAGTAAGTAAAATGCCTTAAAAAAATGTTTTTGTGATTATTACAATGTCTAGAACATCTACATATTTAGTTACTATGGAATATATTCATCAAACGTTATTTTGAGCCTATTATGTCATTGTTGCCATATGGCATCGTTGAGCTTGTGTGGGAGTAAAATAGGGACTTCTCATGTGTTAGCATTGTCAAGTATACTTTCATTATTTATATAGCCCAAAATCACATTACAGTGTTTGAAACTATCTATAGCAGTATATGAAATTCTATCTGTATCTACATCTTATCAGTTAAAACTGTATTCTTTTAATGTGATTATTTTAATGTGATTGTTATTATATTACTAGTATGAAGCCCATTGAGGTGTTTGATGATTTTGGGCTGGCAGAAAACAGGTTTTGAAAACTGTTCTGGAATGTGTTCTGGGGTAGGGGGGTACATGTCTTTTATTATGCTAAGTATAATAAGGCCAGACTTGTGGAATGTTCTGTTTTGGGGTGGGGTGCATGTATTGCTTTTAGTATGCTAAGTACATG
>OMKK01083985.1:0-12643 GCA_900302305.1 Polymixia japonica | reverse complement strand
TAAACAAACTCTATCGAATATCGGCAGTATCCAAACATTTAATTTAATTTAGAATGGCCCCTGTTAAAAATAGTCAAATGTTGATACTTTAAATAATTTTCTTCCCCATATAACTAAACTATATACTATAACTAAACTAATAACGTTTCAATCATGATTAATAACTGTGAGCGCAAGGACAAGGCAGCCTGGTCATCTTCAGCCTGTAACGTTATGTCATTTGTTCATTTTGTGATTGATGTCTCACTTGGCCAGTCAGGAGAAACCCAGGAGGAAGGACCGTTACCCGTGTCTGAAACCTGTCATTCATTATAGCTATCAGGATATTATTGGCTGAGATGTGGCTGGGGAACGCCTCTTATTTCATCTTGATTAGAGGCAGACAGACCTGCAGCCTGAACACACAGCAGCAGATTTTAACATTTATTTCTCCAGGAAAGGTGAACTTCAGCCTCTTTTTCCACTGGGAGCTGCCCGGTACAACCACAGTCTACTACTGTTGACCACTGGGAGCTACCCAGTACAACCACAGTTTTCTACTGTTGACCACTGGGAGCTGCCCAGTACAACCACAGTCTACTACTGTTGGCCACTTGGAGCTGCCCAGTACAACCACAGTCTACTACTGTTGGCCACTTGGAGCTGCCCAGTACAACCACAATCTACTACTGTTGGCCACTGGGAGCTGCCCAGTACAACCACAGTCTGCTACTGTTGGACACTCTCTCCACCAGGCTGGGCTGGTTAGCCTGCCCTCTATTGGATGTGGTGGGGAACTACAGCAGCATCAGCCATTCATAGCATAGAATTTCTGTGAGTGACAGGTCAGGACATCCAATGAGATGACAGAATATCCACAGAGATCCCTGCGTGGGAAAGTTGTCTCTCAGTCCTGAAACCAGCAGGCTATCTTAGCCAAACAACAGCCACTTAGTCCTGGTAGCCAGGTCAACCAGATAACAGCCACACTACAACAGTCACCGCCAAACAGAGTTGTCACCATAACAACCAATGCCCAACAGGAACACAGGCTTGTTTTTGGAAACCATTTCTGTTGTCTTGTACCACTTCTGTATACATAATGTGAGTCATTTAGCTAGCGGTCTTATCCTACTGTAACAGAATGACCTTCAGATCAACAACATCACAAACAAAAGAATAAAAATAAGATAAAAATAAAGATGAAAATAGAATATATACAACATAGAATACATAGAATGACAACATTTTAAGAGAAGTTGAAAAATAGAATAGATAGAATGCATAAAATCAAGTAAACCAACATGTTACAAGAAGTGCAGCAGTGTGATTTGTTGACGTAACGTATTCTACAGTTTAGGGGCATAATTAGTAAATGCAGCATCACCAACTTTCTTTTGGGTTTTGATGGTAACCTTCAGTAAACCAGCAGCAAAGGACCTGAGTGCTGTTGAGGGCTTGTAGGTTGTCAGCGGGTCAGTAAGGTAGGCTGGTTCCAGATCAGTTTGTGGTTTAAACACCAGTAGAAGGACTTTGAAGTCAGTTGTAAACGATACAGGGAGTCAGAGCAGTTAAGACTGGAGTGATGTGCTTCCTCCTCTTAGTGTTTGTCAGCAGCCTGGCAGCAGAATGTTGAGTTAGCTGGAGCCTCTTCAGACTTATTATGGAGGCCAGTAAGGAGGACAATGCAGTTGTCAAGTCTACTTGAAATAAAGGCATGAATCAGTTCTTCAGCATCCCGCTGAGTTAAAAACAACTGCACCTTAACAATGTTTCTCAGAGGAAAAAAAGCCGTCTTGGTCACCTTGCTAATATGGGACAGATCAGAGTCTAAGATAACACCAAGACTGCTAACCTCTGACTTCATGAAGGAGTTAGATTCCCAAGGCTGTTTAAAAGCATTTCACTTTTGTTTTTGGGGCCAAATAAGATGATTTAAGTTTCGTCCTCATTTAGCTTTAAAAGGTTATTGTTCATCCATATTAACAGCTGATAGACTCCAGGTTCAGTTGGAGTTCCAGGTTCGGGACACAAATACTCTCTTATTAACACACACACACACACACACACACACACACACACACACACACAAACACGCAAAAGCAATAATTTAGTACTGAAACCGGGGAACATCTGTGCCCATTAGGCCTCACACAAAAGACCTGTGTGTCTGTGTGTGCACTTGTGTGTGTGTGTGTGTGTGTGTGTGTGTGTGTGTGTGTGTGTGTGTGTGTGTGTGTGTGTATATCCTGTTAGTATTGCTGCTTCGTACATTGTGTCTTCATGATGTAATTCATCTTAGAATACTCAATGTGACATTATGTTGGCCTGCATACAAGCCATTGGGTCACACCTGTCTGATATGATATGATAGTGACTCTCATACTGTACACCCGTGTTTCCACAAAGTATTTCACTGGTTGGTTTTAGGTGGAGAGTTTTGCGTGTCATACGGCCTAAATGCTGTTTCACACAGCTTTGTTGGTTTAGATGGCGATGTTGAGTGTCACGTGGACTAAATACTGTTTAAGGAGCCGTTGAGCCCAACCTAGAAATGTTTCTTGGGTAATATACATACATTAACATGGACGCTGTGTCGATGTAGCCCTTGGTAAGGAGCATGTACCTCTGTATATTGGGTCTCTGTCAGTCACGTGGTCTCTCTCTTTTTTTTTCATTCTCTGTCTCTCTCTCTCTTTGTATTTCAAGACCATCCCCCAACCAGGACAGCTTGTTCCTTGATGCAAAAAAGTGTATTCAATATTAATGAATGTCGGTTTTATTTTATTTTTTATTCATTTATTTTCTGTGACAGAGAAATGTTTGTTCACTGTAGTTAATAGCTTCAGGCTGTGGGGTGGGTCTATAAACGCACATACACACACACGCACACACACACACACACACACACACACACATGCAAGATCCATGTCTCAAGCCCGCCTGAATATTTCCTTGATGAAGATGAAAAGCCTCTTGACTATTAGCACTTAAACCATGTAACACTAAAATATATGTATAGATAGCTTGGTATCAATTGCAGGACAATGAAAAAAATAGACATACTAAGGGATTTATCTTCCCTTCATAGTTAATTGAAATTATTTGTTTATGTCAACCACAACCAATCTTGGTCAAGTATTCAGAGTGCAGTTATTATGTTTCAGTGAAACCTTGATAGGATCTGATATCTCAGGTCTGATACTAAGATGATCCAGTCCACTGGTGCTGTGGTCATAGCTTTGGGTTCTGGAGTTGTAGACATTCATGAATGGAGAAACCTATTTCCGCGTTGGCTGTAGCTTTGACGATTGGCTGCTCTGTATGATCTGTCAGCCTCACTTTATGTTCCTGTCTTGATGCCTACAAATCTCTCTCTCTCTCTCTCTCTCTCTCTCTCTCTCTCTCTCACTCTCTCTCTATCTGCCTTCTTTGCATCTATGTTCCTATTGCCCTGCTGTATTGGGTTGTTTTTGTCTGTCTGTCTGTCTGTCTGTCTGTCTGTCTTCCCGTCTATCTTTATGAAAGGATGTCAGCTTGTCCACCTATCCCCGCGCTCTCCTCTGTTTCCACTCAGAGTAGATTAGGCAGCAGGGAATGATAACCCCTGTTGTGTCCATCTGCGCAGCCCCTCTCTTAGTGTATGAAAGCACTGGACGTTTGTATCTTTGCGCGTGTCTAACCGTGCTCTCTCTCTCTCTCTCTCTCTCGCTCTCTCTCTCTCTCTCTCTCTCTCTCTCTCTCTCTGCTCTCCCCTCCCAGATGAGATCATGCAGCAGGAGATCAGGCCCCTGCTGGCTGTAGACATCATAGAGCAGCTGCATCGCCAGTTTGCCATGCTCTCAGGTACGTAACGATCACAGTCGGGAAGTGACCTGTTAGAGTAACCTCTCTCCGGTGCGACTTACCGTTTCAATTTAAGTCACATTAATACAGTTACTAAACCAATAGAATTACAGATCATTCACGATGTCAACAACTGAAATGATGACAAGAACACAGTCGTTGTTGTAACCAGATACTGTACATATGTACACTACATTACCTAAGCAGCTACAGACACGAGTGTGAGATTTTGATTTTGGCGACCCCCTGAGTTTCCTAGTGGTGTTCGTTTTTCACATCGCTTTCGCAAAGACAACCGAACTGCTTGTTTGGTCGTGAAGTTGCACACCCGTGTCATCCCACCTAACTCTTCTTGTCATGACGTTGTCAGCTGCAGTGCCTTGTCCCCCTAGTCCTTGCTGGTACACTAGCATTGACACTTGCTCATTGTGTGAGTGTTATTAAGGCACCGAGGAAGGATAAATGCTGATGGGTGCTGAAAGTGGCAACTTCAGCCCACATTTCAGCACATGACCTCAGCAGGTTATGAATCATTGACATGAGTGATAGATTTAAGTATTGTGCTACAGTAAATGTGGAGGAATGCCTATCTAACTCCTGTCTATGTCATTGATACTGTATACCCTTATGTGATGTTGTTTGAATTCGTCCAATCAGCAGTGAAATCAAATCCCTCTCATGAATCCTTGATGTGAACACATACTGTATGTCAATGAAGAAGTGAGAAGTCTTCCTACCTAAGCTAATCACCCTACCTAACAAAGGGATTCTCAGTATACAAAAATACACAAATAAAAAATTATTATTATTAATTACTATTAGGAATTTATTAGATTATTAATTCAAAGAAAATTTGTAAACTGTATGTGTTACATTCATCAAAAACCTGAATTTCCTTGGCAGTAGAGTCATGTCAATGCCAGTGTCCCCTCAGTATTTCCAGATGGTGTCCTGGGCTGGTCGCAGGGCAGAGCTCATGCGGCTGTCCATGGATGCTTGTCATTCCTTCCCTCCTGTGTCAAACCGCCAGGGATCAGACCTCTCACACAGCCAACATAGCAACCTCTTCCAACAAAACCCTGTCTCAGCAAGACCAGTTTCACATAATTTTCACTGTGGGGGCAAATGCAAGACTGGTTTATGGCCCTCACCACAAGCGTGTTTGTGTTTGTGTGTATATGTGTACGTGTCCGTGTGCAAATATGCATGCATGTGTGAGTACATATGTGTGCCTGTGTGCCAAATGTTGGATGTGGGTTGGTGTGGGTTGAAGTTTTGGCTTGATATTTCAGTCTCTTCACTGCCCACTGTTCTTGTTGACATTGACACTTTTTTCCTCAAGCAGTTGTCTAGCAAGCACTTCTTATCCATGACAAATTGTGATTGGAATGCCTTCCTAGGAAAGGGGAGCGTTCTTTTAGATTTTATAGGGAATTGAATCCAAGTACTTAACCTCAACTTAATAGTTTGATTTCATTCTTGCTTACCAAACAAAGGCACGGTGGATGATCTCGTCGATGATGTCGTTTTTGTTTTCACTCAATTAAAAAGAAAAAAACCCAAACATATTATTTAAACGTATTATTTAATAATTGCTATTCACAGCTATGCTTCACAATGTTCCAACATTGTCTAACAGCCCAGCCCTCTATCTTCATAGAGAGGTTTTTCTGTGATATATGCTTCTGTCACCTTGTTGGGACAAGCAAAGGTCAATATGACATGACTGTGTAACTGCATGCATCAATCCTCCCCGAGTCTTAACCAGGCCTATCCAACGCGCATGGGACGCTACATGTTCCAGCTCCACCTGCACTGTCAGCTATAGATTTCCCAGCCTTCAGCTAGTTAATTGGATGTGTCGTGTTGCGAGACTGATAGCTAGCACTGCACTGGAGGTGGCATAGCACAGGAAATTAAACGACATGCTTTTTTTGGCATTGTGAAGTGTGTGTGTGTATGTGTGTGTGTGTGTGTGCGTGCCTGTGTATTTGTGTTTGTGTTTGTGTGTGTGTGTGCACCCATGTATCTGTGTGTGTGTGTGTGTGTGTGTGCAGCAGGGAAGTGTGACATCAGATTTCTACTGAGCTCTACACTCATCTGAAAATAAAGTGTTTGAGGTCGATCAGACCATCTGATATGAATAAAAGTTAAAGCTGCTATACTAAAACCAAGTCTGCCTTCACGCACTCCTAAGCAATGGGAAGGACCTAGTGTGTCTGCATTGCAAACAGTGTGAATGAATTCATAGACGCAGGAGAATAGTTTTATAGACAGGAGGACTGAGGCTAAAAGAGGACAGATGGAGAGAGAGACAAGAGAAAAGACAACAGACAACAGACAGCCAGAGACGTAACAGAAAGACAGAGAAGAAGAGGGACACAGACAAAGATACCATGGTGAGAGGGTGAGGCCAACAGTAAGGTAGAGAGAGAGAGAGAGAGAGAGAGAGAGAGAGAGAGAGACACTGCAGTGACAGAGAGGGACCGACACTGCAGAGAATGAAACCAGGCTAGACTCTTGTTCTTAGCCAAAACACCAGCTTAAAGGAAATCACCCAAGGTCAGTTTAAGAGTGTAATGTTTTTCTACGTACACCTTCCTAATATTGAGTTGCACCCACTTTTACACAAACCACGTCTTAGTTGCCTCCTGTTTCAAAAGTCCTCCTTTAACATGTCTCCGCCCCTTCATCTACTGTACATCCCCCGCTTCATAACTGAGGTACATTTTACAGGTGAAATCAATTAACGACAATAGCATTCACCTGGATAGATGACCTAGATAGTGAGTTTATGTCTTAGAAAGAGCGAGCGTTCCCAATTGTTGCTAGCGTACCTGTCCACTTCTTCTTCCATCGTATCCTGTCCAACTGTGTATCTTGTGTTGCGTGTCGTAGACTGTGCACTATGTAACTGGTGAAGCGTATGCTTTAAGCCCATTCAAAGTCCTTGTGTTCGTAGCTCACCTGGCACTGACTGTAAAGGTGATTGTGATTCTGAAGAAAATGTCTCCTTACATGACACACATCAGTGTGTGTGTGTGTGTGTGTGTTTCCATTAATACTCTCTTTAAAAGAAACATAATGTCACTGAATAACTTTAACTAAGAAAAATACCACAGTGAAAAAAAAAAAATGAAGCTCAAGGCTGCCATCTAGTGTTTGTTGTGTTGATGTGTGTAAGTACAGATGTTGTACTTACTTGTTTTCTCCTACATCAAAGCCAGGTTACTGCATAAGTTCTCATCCTAGTACATAGCACGAGGTGCATCAGAGTTATATTTACAAATGAGGTACATGATGTTATATAACAGGATTGAAAATGTATTGAAAAATTGTCTCATTTCTCTCGACCAGAGGTAGATTAAAGAGGAATACTAGAGTATTTAAAATCTCATTAATAAAGAACATCCTTTTTTGTATTGCAGGAGGGCGAGGGAAAGATGGCGCCCCCATCATCACCTTCCCTGAGTATTCAAGCTTCAGTGAGCTGCCAGACGAAGACTTCCTCAATGTGGTCACCTACCTGACCAGCATCCCCAGGTACACACCGAGACCCAGACTCAGACAAAGACCCAGATCCAGACCCAGAAAGCCCCAATAAGCTTATTAAACACACACTGGCCATAATGGCCGTGAATGACTGTGAGAGACCTCCGTTCAACTTCTCCCCTCTCGCCTGCCCTCAAACAAGATCACGTTTAACACGTCCCAATGTCGTTTGTTCTAACGGCCTGCCTACAGGTTAGCTTTTACAGCGATATCGTTCCTTCCATTACATTTACTGCGGTGAGGTAGTTCCCTGCAAACCCATTATGGTTTAATAGGAGGAGCTGAGGTGAGGTGATGTTAAGTGAATTCAGCCCTGGAGCCGAGACACAGAGGGGCTCATGCTGTTTAAGTAAATATTTCACTTCGGTAAAATGTCTTCACTTTTCTGAACGTACGCCTCTAGAGAAGTGTGGGAACAGGGCAACTTCCAACCGTAGGGGATCTTTCTGTCGTACACGTACACACAGACACAGTGTAGTAGTTTTTCTTATTGTTCCACGCTGCCTCCTGTCTCTAGCCTGGACGCTGCCAGTATCGGCTTCATCATCATCATCGACCGACGGAAGGACAAATGGAGCTCAGTCAAGGCCTCCCTCACCAGGATAGCTGTGAGTACTCTGACACGCGCAATCGTCCACACGGGCAGCCAAGCCAAATTTAAATGCAAATGAAAAAACCCCCCACTGCAGATAGAATCTGATTCAGATCTTTCTTGTGTGAATTTAAATCTCTCACTTAGAGGTTTATCTAGACACAGCCTTGATGCCTCTTCTATCTACACTGGGACTTTATTAGAAGGTATAACCCGATCCAAAACAACATATTCGCTCCTTAACCACAGAGGGTTGGCTACTACATAGTAGTTCTAGGGTGTTCTAGGGTCTGTGTTTCACAGTGTTTGACAGGGTCAGTGTTTTTTTTTTCTATTGGGTAGGTTTATCCAATAAAATTACCCCATTTTGGACCACTAAATCATGTTTTATTCAGCTAGCCTTTCAATGCTGGGATTTGAAAAGGATTTGTAAGCGTAACACAGATAATAATTTAGAATTTTATTTTTTGTCAATGACTCACCTTCGGATCCCACTCTATATGTAGTTCGAGTAACACTGCAGAGAAGTTATTATTTGAAATGATTTGTATATTTGTGCCCACTAGAGGGCAGTCCAGGAGAACGTCAGGCCTGTCGATTGAAGACCTGATTAAAATGGTATTTTCAAATACAAAACCCCACCCTACTGACTACTCCAGATATATGTTAAAAGAAACACTAAGAATTACAGTCCCTGTAGATCCCACTGGTCTTGTCAGATGTTCTGGTAAACTCTTCTGTTTTGTTCTGACAGATGATGAGATGTACATTAGTACAGGTGGAACGCCCACTCTCTATGTTCTTGCTACAGTGCTGCTGCACCTTTGCTATGCCCCAAGAGGAATAGTTTGGAAACTCCCAATATATACTAATGTTGCGTAGAAGCAGAGTGGGCAGTCTTTTACATAGGCTACCACTGTAGCCATCCATCCAAAGATGCACTTTATGGGTTTCCTCTATGGATCAGCATTGACTAACTATTAGATTACCTAGTCTAGCATGTGATTCAACTTCTCCTTCTGTGTCTCAGCAGAAATGCAGCTTTGAGGCAGGATGGGGAAGGAACTTTATGCAGAGCTAATGCAGGAAATATTCAGCAGGACTGTAGTTTTTGCAGTTTTCTAAATGTTAGTGGGCAAACTGACAGCATGTGATGTAGTTACATAACCACACTTATATGTACATAAGATGAGAGTTGAATGACTGCATGTGGTTGACTTGCATATGTCTCTGCCTTCAAAAGAAAAGCAATGTCAGGGCTAGGGTCAATTTAAGGGGTCAGTTCATGTGTGTTTAACCGTTACCGAAGACAAGCCTTACAGTTTATAGATTGGACGTGTCTTTTGTTTTTGCGGGGCTAGCCCTATAAACGCAAATGCCTGTTCATCACTGAGTCACTCACTGACTCACTGACTCACTGACTCACTGACTGAGTAATGAAGAAGTAATGAAGCCAACACTATTAGTTGGCCGAGTGTTGGCGTTTCCCCATTGGCTGATGTATCCATTTCAAATTAAAAGCCCTCTAGCGACAAGGCTTTTGGCCACAATTTTGCACATTGACCTTACACGGTCCAGTCATATACTAGGTTTTGACCTAGTTTTGTTTTCATATCCTTTGGAAACAAAAGAGCTTTCCAACTGACTTGGAAACTCTCACAGAGTTAACTAGCCTGCAGACGTGTGAAACTGTGATCAAGTAAACTGAAAGCTGCCAACTTGTTTAACCTGTCTAGAGGGTTTTTATCTCTGCAGCTGTCATAGTTTATGTCTTCAACGTCATTACACCCCCAGCACTTTACACACATAAACACACACGCACACTTGTACATACATGTGTACATGCACACACACGTATTCACACGTGCACGCACACTTATGTAACTAGGACTCCTTGCACTGATCAGACTCAAACTTGGTTAAAAAAAAGCGAATGAGTGAATGGATATATCAATCAATCAGTGATCTAGAAATGTAATCATCACATGTCATTATCCACATGTTTGTGTGTTCATTAGGGGGCATTTCCAGGAAACCTACAGCTGGTATTGGTCCTGAGGCCATCCAAGTTCTTCCAGAGGACGATAGCTGACATTGGCATCAAGCTGCACAGAGACGACTTTAAAATGAAGGTACCGGTAAGCATGCTTCCGCACCGTCTATACTATCGATGTCCTTTTCTTTCTAAACAGCTGCCATCAGATAAAAACCTCACAACTCACTTTTTTTTTTCCAGAAAACCGGTTCATAGTTCATAAAAAAAAAAAAAAAAAGGTGTCGATGGAAAAACAAGCGCAAACTTGTCTTTTGTGTCCCTAGAAAAAGAACATTGGAGAAATCAGGTTTTCGTTTGAAAGCACCGGTTACACATGCAACACAGCTAGGCCCCTTAACCGCTGTAGGAGCGGCCATAGCATGTATACTGTCTTCTTCTACATGCGTGCACTCCTACCACACTGTACAGCCCTGCTAGCACACTGTACAGCCCTGCTACCACACTGTACAGCCCTGCTAGCACACTGTACAGCACTCCTACCACACTGTACAGCCCTGCTACCACACTGTACAGCCCTGCTACCACACTGTACAGCCCTGCTACCACACTGTACAGCCCTGCTACCACACTGTACAGCCCTGCTACCACACTGTACAGCCCTGCTAGCACACTGTACAGCACTCCTACCACACTGTACAGCCCTGCTAGCACACTGTACAGCCCTGCTAGCACACTGTACAACACTTCTATGAGCTCTAAAAGCATGTTTGAACACCGCAATCCTATGTGAGAATTGCTGAATATGTCTATGAATGGACAAGGACATACTGTATACTATGATGACATATTACAAACACTACTGATGGTGTGGTATCCCTGTTTTAAGCAAATTTTTACTTGTTTTCAATATTTCCTTCAAAGAAGGTCAGTACATATGCATGTAGGTAAGGTTCCCTTGTTAGAGCAATATTTAGAGCGGCGGCTGCTTGACTACAAGGCCTAACCAAACTTCCTGCAACGTTTAGCACCACTGTGTCATGTGACGTTCTAGCGCACGTTGCCATGAGTGTCACCCATCCGATATATATATATACTGTATATATATACTGTATATACCACAGATGACTAAGTGTTGCATTTCTCGCTGCAATCTTCTCAGCTCTTCACATTTGAGTTTTAATGTTGTGAAATTTGAGAGAAAGAGGAGCTAAATGACCCATGAAAGGTATATAACAAATGTGTGTGCACATACATTTCAACATCATCGTCCTTAGCACTCGAATACGAATACGCTTGGGTGTGATGTCATACCCACAGGTTTAAAAATATAAGTTGTGAACTTGTGGTCATTGGTATAACATCAAGAATTTTTTGTCTCAGTGGTTTCCAGCTTTGAAGACTCATTCATGCCCTCAAAAACTAAATTTGGCATTTAGTAAGATCCAATACAGAAGAAAAAAAAAATCTGTATTTTGTTTATTTCGTCATGACCGTCCGAATGATCATCGACAAAATATTGTGTAGATCAACATCAAAAGTACTCTAGTTTTTTTAAGTTTTAATGTACCTTATTGCCAGAAAGCACAGTTATGTCAAACGCTCTGATGTGTTTTTTGCAGATAGTGATGCTGAACTCCTTGTCAGACCTGCACGGCTACGTGGATAAAGGCCAGCTGACCTGCGAGTTAGGAGGACACCTGGACTACTGTCACAGCCAGTGGATACACCACCGAACTGTGAGTAGACATAAAGCACTGGCTCTGTTCAAAATTCAAAGTATGTTTAAAGTATGTGTGGTATCATGTGTTGCCTTGTGTTCTACCCCTAGGCCATAGAAAATTTTGCAGTGACGGTGAAAACCACAGCCCAGATGTTACAGAACTTTGGAACGGACCTGGCGGAAACAGAACTGCCTAATGACGTCCAGTGTACCAAAGACCTGCTCACAACACACACAGACAAACACAACAAACTCAAGGTGGCTCACTGGGCTTACTGGGCTTCACTCACACCTACGCTCATACAACACCTACGCTCATACAAACACCCCCCCATACAAAGTTAGGCATGCTTATAGGCTCACGCAAACATTAACAAATACACATACACCTTTTATTAATGCCATTAATGTATTTCCTGTTTCCCTCAATCTAGGATGAACTGAAACTAGCTTTGAAACAGGGTACAACCCTGCTAGGCTGTATCAAGGAGCAGGCGGCCAAGTCAGAGAGCCACAAACTCAACCCAGATGAGATGGAGAACCAGACCACCGTGGAAAGGTGAGGTTCATTAAAGCCTTATCTGTATAATGTATTGTATCATAATTATGTTTTCTACAGCGTGACCATGTAGTTCACCCAGCCAGGTACTATGCAGCTGTGGCTACCAACTGGCTAGTGAAGCTTCCAGTCACTCTAAAATCCTGAAAGCATTACAAAATCATGACTTCTTACCAACAGTCTGTTGACATTGGAAGCAATAAAATATGTAGCTAACATCATGACTAACAGGCTAACAAGAACACAAAATAGATGTTAAGATTTGGTTCGCCTGTTCTCAATTCATGTTGTAAAAAGGTTTTGTGTGTGTGTGTGTGTGTGTGTGTGTGTGTGTGTGTGTGTGTGTGTGTGTGTGTGTGTGTGTGTGTGTGTGTGTTGCAGGCTGCTGGCCCAGCTGGA
>OMKK01083984.1:0-10028 GCA_900302305.1 Polymixia japonica | reverse complement strand
AGGTACTAAGTGGTCCTACAGTGTCTGGCGGTTTGCCCAGTCTGGTCTCCCTGGAGGGAATCAGCACGTCTTAAGACGGAGAAGAAGGCGCAACGCTCTGTAAATGTTTGGTTTCTGCTGTGTGTGTGTGTGTGTGTGTGTGTGTGTGTGTGTGTGTGTGTGTGTGTGTGTGACTTAATGTATGTGTGTTTTTGTGTGTGTGCGTGCGCACGAGTGTGTGTGTGTGTGTGTGTGTGCATGCGCGTGTCTGTGCAAACGTGGCACAGACATAATGAAGTGCGAGCAACTGAAGATGGAATGGGATTAAACACATTACTATAACTTAATTTGCCGCCTCCATTATTTGATGAACGTCTTTGTTAGCGCGCCGGTCCCTCTGCGCCGTCACAGGATCCCCCTCGGCAGAGCAGCAGGTTCTGCTGGCCTCTGCGTGAACTTGGGAACACTGGCGCTTTTTTAGAAAGTGCGATTTATGTTGACATAGAGCGTTTCACCTGCATTAAAAAGACACTATACCCTGAGGCAACCGCTGCGGATATGCTGATGTTCTACAAGTATACCTGCAATCCAATCTTACCTGACACATCATGTGCAGTCATGCTTCTCCCCTGTGGCTCAATCTTATACTTCTAACTAAAGGAGGAAGAAGAGGATGGATTGCATCCTCTTCCAACCTCTTCCTGGGTTGCTCCTCTCCCGGTTTGCAATAACTCGGAAAATGTGAAGAGCTCCAATGCAATACTAGCCAGGAGTATGTTTATTCACTGTCATGTTCCTGTTGCATGTACATTTGTTCTCTTGTATTGGGAACAGGTGAATCTGTCAATGAAGATCTGAACTGAGTGTTTATTTGCAGAATTAACAAATTATCCTTTCCCACCCAACCTCCCAACGATCATTAAAGTTGAATCTGTCATGATCTGATTTGATACCCAATGTTACATATTTCCTTTGTGTAAACATTAACGGTGGGTTCATACTCCGGATTCTGGTTTGTTTGTCTCGTCCGACATAGTCAGTCACGTCTGGGGGTTTTTTTTTTCATTCATTCAACCGTTATTTAATTCTCGGAAAGATCATCGAGAGCTCATTTTAAATGATGCCGAGATTTACATCATAAAACAGAAACAGAATAAAACAAGGAAAATTAGTTTAAAAACAACAACAAAAACAAAAAGACGAAACAAAATGAACACGAGTTAAAACAGTTACAGATAGACATGGGAAGGTTTAAGATCATACTTCTAAACTGTCCAAAAGGAATTAAGGAATCAATATTTAGGACACGCTGCAAAGCGTTCCATGAATCTGGAGCACTGAAACTAAAAGCAGTCCTTCCAAGTTCAGTCCTAAATCGAGGCACCTGGAGCACAAGCCAGTCATTTGAGCAGGTCTGGTGTAGACCAGCAGACCAATCTCATAATGAAGAGATATAAAGTGGCAGTTTTCCAAGGAGGGCTTTGTAGATAAACAAGTACCAATGCCTATCATGTCTCTCTGACAGAGAAGACCACCCAACCTTTTCATGGTGCAATGATGGTACCACACACATAACTAGTAATAAATCTGAGGGCAGAGTGAGCAGAATCCAGGGGTTTGAGACTGGAGGCAGATGCCTATAAGTCACATCCCCATAATCCAGAACTGAAAGAAAAACTGCTTCAATAATCCTTTTTCCCTCTAAACACAGGAAAGCAGGTTCTGTGTCTGCACAAGAAGCCAATTATTTTGCCGCAACTTGTTGAAGATTATCTATATGATGAATTGGTGAATTTCTCATCTAGCCAAAAGAAGGATCCAGGTTGTCCTCACCAATTGATTTCCTGGGATCAATGGTTTGGAGAGCCTCAAAAACTACACTACAAGAGACTGCATCTAAAGTAAATTTAGAAGCATGTGTGAAGGA
Source organism: Polymixia japonica (assembly GCA_900302305.1). Lineage (NCBI taxonomy): Eukaryota > Metazoa > Chordata > Actinopteri > Polymixiiformes > Polymixiidae > Polymixia > Polymixia japonica. The sequence continues at coordinate 8,122 of OMKK01083984.1, read as the reverse complement.
AATTAATAATTGCACGCTCAAAATAATTGTGAGAATGAGATAGTTGCTTTAATTATGCAATCATTTATTAAGTCTGGGTCATATACTAATATGGTTCTTCTCCTCAGTCAAGTCATAAGGAGAAGGCTGCCATATAGTCAATAGTCAGGTCCACCTCCTCAGTCAAGTCAGAGAAAATGGGCCCCGAACAGAGAGAACACATTGGTTTTGTAGTCATACAATAACAATTCTAACAACTCTAACTTTGCCCTAGAGGAAAGCCATGGAAAAGCAGGTGTTCTGGAGAGAATATGGGAACAGAAAAGTTATGGCTGCCTCTATGTTTTGTCTAACTATCTTACAGGAACCTGCAAGAAGCTAAACATTCTTTTAACACAGAGTACTTCTGAACAAAAATGAGTGGTTACATGAGTTCATAATAATAATAATAATAATAATAATAATGCATTTATTTTATATAGCGCCTTTCAAGGTACCCAAGGTCGTTACACATAGAACGCAGTGAGGGAATCTGAGTCATCACACATACTCTACTTACATTGTATTTTTCCATCACACATGGTTTACAGAATGAGCTCATTATTACTAGAGGGGATTCTGAGTGCTTATTTTCAAAAAGATAACCAGCTGCTGCGAAGTATTTATTAAAAACTAAGCAAATCTCTTTTTGTTCCGATATTAAACAATCGTTAGATTTGATGAGTGGGAAAAGAAGTGGCGGCTTTATCTTTATTTTAATTTACTACCTTCCAGAATTTTTCAGGATTAGAGTAAGAGTTAGTAATTAAATCTAAGTAATAATCTGATTTGGCTTTCCTTACGGCGGAAGTACATTTGTTTCTAAGTCCATTCCAACGGGATGCATCCTACATCTGGCGAGGTGGTGCATACTTATTAACAACTGAGACGAAGGTGTTTATAAAATAATCCAACACTAATTCAACATCAGGGATTTCAGATGTGTAATGAATGTCACTATGATAAAGAGATAATTTAAAAAGGCTTGGTCATTACATTTTTTAAAAATTTAAGCAACTCTGAGTTGTGTTTGCTTCAAACGTGTATTCCTAATATATGCAATTTGGGCAGTGATCACTAATTCCAAGGTCGAAAAATGCCAGATGCCACAATTGTGTCACTCTTATTTGATAGGATTAAGTCAATCAAAGTGGATTTTGTGTGATTGTTTAGATTTGTCCTGGTGGGTTCAGTGATCAGCTGTGATAGATTGAGAATATTCCGAATTGGCATACTGAGAGAGTAGGTCTGCCAGTTTATCAATGGAGCTCAGCAAATCAGCTATGGGGGGGGGGGGCTATATATCCCTACTACAATGATGGAATAATTCAAACCTAGATCTATTTTCAAGGCAATACATTCAAAACATTTTGGTACAGTAACAGCATATAAAGACATGATTTGACATATCCATGCCACCTCCCCTACCAGTTCTGTCTATTCTAAATAAATTGTATTTGTCTATATTTTTTAGCCATGTTTCAGTGAGCACCAGAATATCCAGGTCTGCCTGTGAAACTAGTATATTTGGAGCGAACTTCTAATGTTCAAGGGAAGAAGACCCAAGCCGAGCCTGGATTTAAGCACGTGTGGATTATTTAGGCAAATAGGAGCCATATTATTTGCAGGGGCTGTGATAGGTCTGGTGCCCTGTAAAGAACGAGGTGTGGACCTGTAAGGGGGCCTTAATTAAGTTTGATTGAGTTACTGTACATTCTGAATATTCTTTGATATGTCTAGTAGGAATTCTAACAGGAATCGATGATTAAAGAGAGTCTTGCTCGGCTAAGGATAAGATAGCACAACCAGAATGACGGGCTAGCATATTGTGGGCGAACATGATGTTAGCTGCGGCCAAAGCCTGAACTTAAACTAGAGGGGCTTTGGAGTTATTAAGGATAATGGGTTTGAAACGCTTGAGCCAGTGGCGCATCGGTTGGGAATGAGGGACACAGGGGTGGAACCACGAGACTCCAGATGAAATGATTCCAAGGCTAATGACATGTTCAGAGCCAAAAGCCTGGAGGCAGCCCGATTTGGTCTAATTCCATCACATTTTAGGAGTGAAGGCCTGTCATCAAATGAATTAAAAATGATCAACATAGGTGATGCTTGTGGTTTTGCGATAGCATTTCAGCGAAACGTGAAGCTGAGGTTTTCCTTTGTCTATTTACCGTGAACCAAACGAACACGTGCGTGTGCTCCACAGTGGGAGAACGAGCAGCTCCACAGCCTGGAGGAGAGGGGCCGGCTTCTCCTCACCCTGCAGTTCTTGCCTCCGGTCAGCGAGGAGGACAGAGAAGGGGAAGGAGGAGGAGGAGGAGGAGGCCGCCGAAGTGAGGGGCTTTGCGTTGGCGTGCGGCGCTGCGCCCACCTGGCAGCCATGGACGTGAACGGCTTCTCCGACCCCTACGTCAAAATGTGAGTCCTAAATTATGGTCTGCTTGCCAGTTAATGATGCCCGCATGATCGATTTGGATGTTTTTGAGCTGATACACGCATCCTGGTGGTGCACGATGGGTCCCCACAATGAATCAAGTCCGACAATATCCATTTATCCGTTTATTCAATTCTCTAAGCAGAACCAAAAACGATTTCCCACATGACATACGGTGTTGTTTGATGCTGTGACGAGGCGAGTCTAGACAGACAGCTGTTTGTAAAGTTATAAAATCCTCTGAACCCCCTACGCCTCTTTGCAACTGAGCCGAACCACCTTTTGATTTTGAGAACTGCACCTTTGCTATTTCAGTTTGGGAATGGCACCAGTACCGCTGGTGTGTGTGTGTTTTTGTGTGTGTGTGTGTGTGTGCGTGTGTCTGTTGCGGGGACGTTGCTTGGTTCAAATAACCCGTGTCACCACTCTGCTAGCATTTTGTGAGTTTAAAAAAACCAAAAGAAAAACAGACAGAAATAACGACTGGGCCTTTAACACACAATGTGTCCCACAATGTCACTCATCGTGTTTTTAGATGCTTTTCATAGGAGCAACTCTGTGACAGTTTTGTCCTAGCTACACTGGGATATTATTCTGAGGCGGTATGGAGCACATGCTCAGCTATGAGTGTAAATAAATAAGCATCTCAACATTATCGAACCTGTCTCAAATCAGTACGCTCCCACCATGGAGTTTACAGAATGGTTTAAATAGCTTTCTCTTTTGTTTCCTCGTACTATGAGGAATATGTCTTGATGAACTCTACGGGGAACGATACATACTCGTTGAACTACATATTACCTCAGCGTGATTAAGAGCAACAGCCTGATTCTCTCATGAAAATCATTGACAACTGAAAACAAGATGGAGTGTGGGGATTTTTTATGGGTTGCCTCTACAACTCAATGCGATGCAGCTGATTAAAGGAAGAAAATTACATTCCCCGTCCACATTTTCAAAGCCAGTCTGCCGATTCAACCTGACGAATGCCCCATCTGTTTCCCTGCAGGATGGAGACTGGTGAAAAAGAATCTGTCAATAAAAATGAATGTCTCCTCTCTGTCGCTATCTCTGTCAGCATTGGGGTGGAAGCCTGGGATTTGAGACTTCTTTATGCTGTCTTCTTTATTTTAATTTTATTGGCACTGAGTGGATACATGCTATGAAGAGGAGGTAGTTTTTTTTTTTTCCAGGCAGGCAAAATAGAAACTGAATCAGAGCAGGAGGTAGAAAGCAACTGACAGCCGAGTGGTAGAACCAACTCGAAAGATTAGCCAACTTGTAACCTAGCAGAGCTTGTTTCAGTGTCCGAAATGCATACTTGTTGTGTCGGCTGTGTCTTACGCAGACTCGGCTAAAGCTAATCACAATTTGTGTTGGCATCAAAACTAGGATTCAAACACTGAATTCACCGAACAGTGAATACAAATTATTACCATCAAACTGGAGATACAGTAACCTGACACATCAGATGGTTAGTTACACAGAACCAAATGGGAAGTCTTTATTGGAAACTGTTTGGAAAGGGCGGGCACTTTAAAAAAAATAAATACTTGGCAGGTCATTGGATGAACCATCTGTCTATCACGGGCTAAACCACGCCTGTAGCCGCCAGTAGTTCATCATAGGATGCCGATTGGTCCAAACCTGACAAGATGGATTCTCGCAATCGCGATTCTCACGGTGAAGTTGTGATCTCAATCCAGCTGCCGCAAGGTAAGCGAGACGGGGTTCCACGATTTAATAGGATTAGACTTGGAAGTACACCAGTCAATCCTAAAGTTAAATGCAGCTTAATCCCAGATCAAATGTACGTTGAGGGGCCTTGAATATTGTCTTCTGTGATTGTAATGTTATGTTAAATCTACGTATCCTTGTTTCTTGTCTTATTTTTGGTCTTTTCTGTGATGTTGCAAATGGAGCTGCTGTAATGCAAGAACATTTTCAAACTTGATCTGACAATAAAGTATCGTATCGTAAGCAGAGCGATTCAATTCAGGGAAAAACAGAGAGAATGAATATAACATTCCAGACAATAACCCGGAGTTTCCTAATTTCCTGTCAGTCCCAATGTCGACACCTCAATGCGTCAACAAACCACTGCTAATATATCTCGTCGTAGGCAGATAAGAACGTGTGAAGAGATCAAAATGGAACAGGGCCCGAGACGTCTTTTCTTTTCTCATTAGTTGACGGTCGGTTGCTGAGGAGCGCGTGTCATGAGCAGGAAGCAGCCAAGCGTGGCCGCGCTAACCCGCCTTTATTATTTCCTCGTGTCATCTGTTAAAATATCTGCTCAAAACCAATTATTTCTCCGTTGGCAAAGTGGCACAGAGACAGCGACAACCCTGCTCCTGTATGTAAAAGGAACACACACACACACACACACACACAGGCGTCCCCCCTTCCAAACCAACTGTGCTGTGTGTGTGTGTGTGTGTGTGTTGTGTGCGCAGTCGTGTGTATGAGCATTACATATTGCGAGAGAGCCCACGATGATATGATCAGATGGTATAATAACGGTTTCTTGTGAATTATTGATTCATTATTAAGGATATATCTAATTTAACTCCACTAAAAAAATATAACATTAGATTGTGTGCGTTTAGACTTTCCAATAATCTTTCAAAAACAGTCTTCCTTTCTCCTGTATATAGTTAAAATGCTCTCTGTATCAACATACTGATATGCATGCGTGTGCTTATACTGGCTTTTATACTGAGGAAGAGCTCACAGTATTTATGAAGCCATGCATGAAAAGGCACCAGTTCCTCCCTTTGTTTTCCTGGCAGATTGGAAAGGACTCTCCAACAGCTTTAAGACCGTGTGACATTAAAACTCTCTAATGATATTCTTTTTAGGAAAGAATCGCCTTTGTGGCTCTTTTCAGTGGGGTGGCCTTGCCTGTCTATTCAGTGGCAGGGGGAAGCACCATGTGCACGCTCAGTCCAAGCACAGGATAATTAGTGAATCAAAATTTGATTGGAGTCACTGTCGGACGACATCACTGTGTATATGAAATATATATATATATATATATATATGGCCATCTAGCGTCTATAAACTCTAGTGTGCTTTAGTTCGACAGATAGAGATGAGAACATTGGGATCAGTAAGCCTGCTAATTACTGTTTTAGATGATATCTTGTTGTTTTTTGTACTTTGGTAGAGCATTTTCATTTTCTAGCACATATACCACTACAGGAATTCATGAACAATTAACCGCCAAAATTGGCCTTTCTGGGGACCTGTAGTCATGTCTTGGGCTACGTTAATTTCTTAAACCTAGTCTAAACGTTGTATCTAAATACAATGTATCTAATAAAATAAAATTAAAAAAAAGATCCAGGTGATATTATTTCATCTGTCTCCTGGATCGTACTCTTCAATACATATTTTTGCCAGTTTGCAAGTATCAACACAGAGAAATGGAGAAAAAAAAGAGGAGAGTGGGTCCACGGGGCAGCTCATATTGGACAATGACTGCTCCTGAGCTGAACTGTGGAGCTCTGTGCTGAACTGAACTGTGGAGCTCTGTGCTGAACTGAACTGTGGAGCTCTGTGCTGAACTGAACTGTGGAGCTCTGTGCTGAACTGAACTGTGGAGCTCTGTGCTGAAAGGTATAAAACGTGCTACCGAAGTAAAGTATTGCTTTAAACTGATTCTCAGCCTCTCCTGCCCTCCCCCTTCCCTCCCCCTTCCCTTCCCTTCCCTTTCATCCTGTTCTACTTTCACCGTCAGATATCTGAAACCAGACATACAGAAGAAATCAAAGCACAAAACGGCGGTGATTAAAAAGACCCTCAACCCTGAATTCAATGAGGTATGACCCCCAAGCTGCGCCTCCCCCGAACTCCTCAGGCTGTTCCAGCGAGACTTGACACGTGTTCTGCCGTTTCCATCCATCGTCTCTTGCAGGGTTGATGTTAACGAGACGCCTGCTTCAATACCTCATATCTGTCTCTTTTTATTTATCCATCTCTATCTTCATCCCTACACTATTTCCATCTCCCACTGGTGTTTCCTATCGATTTTCTCTCAATGGAAATGTGTACACGTCTTTCTACATGTCTAAAGTAGCATTACCTTCAGTGGTACTGAACTCTTGTGTTTATGTCTCCTGTTGCATTCCTCTCACTCTTCCCTGTTCTATGTTCATCTCTGACTTTATTTTCAGGGGGAAAAAAAACACAGTCGAACCACACTCATTGTGGCTCCAATTCTTGGTGTCCATTGAGCGCTCGTATAAATGATTAAACGGAATACTTCCAATAAGCGCTTGGACGTCATGGAAACCGAGTTGGTGCAGACTGCAGAAACAACAGGATAACGTGTGTTCATGCCTCAGTGTCATGCCTGATGCTGGTGTCTTGTTTGACCTGTGTTTGCCCCAACATTTAGGCTTCTATCATAATGAGGATAACGGCTTGTTTAGGCTGCTGTGAGCGGAATTGTTGCAGTATCCGCAATAAAAATGACAAATTGTGTGATATAGTGATATTTAGGCTATGTATTATATATTACCAAAGTTTGTATTATTGTAGTTTGTATAGTATATTGGTATGTATTTAAATACACTCTGTTAACTTGGCTACATTGAGGACAGTGAAGTCAAAGGTCATAATGTTAATCCCACTGGCCAGTGCCCATTGATAATGTTTATGGTAGGATTTGTACATCAAATGCTAGTTCTTATAGCAGTGTGAGGCCCTAGGGTTAGCTGATGCTATTAAGATGTGCATCCTATTTATTGTGAAATGTAGGTTTCAGTCTGTCCAAAAAGCACTTGTATCTTTGTTTTAGTTTCTAAGAAATTGGTGAAAACAATTTAAATTCTTCAATTCTGTATAGTAACCTGGGTTGTCAAACAGGAAACTGTTTGGGAGCTGTTACATGTGATCTTTCAGAAATGACTAGCACTAGCATTGGCAATAACATCTGCTTCCAGTATCCAAAACAAGTTATAGATAAGGCTTCTGGTTGTGTTGCAAAGCTGGCTCCTCCATGTTGAAACACAACGCACAGTGAGATGACTGCGTGGGAACTACTAATTGTGTGGGAGCAGATTAGATTCTTAAGGGTTTGTTTACAAAAATAAAGACTCCAGGTCAGAACGCAGGTTTTGAAAGTCATATACTGTATCTCTGCACCTGGTAAAGACATATGTAGCCCGTCTATCCTAAATATATATAGATGGGGCCCTGAGTTCTCTTTGGTGTATTAACTCAGATTAACTGACTATTATTTATCTTGGGTCCTAATGCAACCTTAGCACTAATAGATATAACACAATATTAGGAAACTACCTTTATCAAAATATTTAAGTGTACTAACCCTTTAAACCCGTATTCACACATACCACATATCACCAATAGGTACTCCAATAGGTTTTTACCATTAAAATGATTTTTTTAAAAGCACTGAGAAACACACTTAAAATTAAAAGTATTTCTTTTTATTTAAATGTAAAGCAAAATAAAAATAGCAAAATATATCAAGTTCTTTTGTTTTCTCAGTTTCAACTCACTTCAGTTTTCTTTCAAACCATACAGTATATTTTCCCTTTTTAAAACACAGTTTTCTCAGTTTCAAACCAAATCAAATTTCAATAGTACTTAAACACACTGTGCACACACCTCTATACTAAGCCGGCAAAAAAACAGTTT
>OMKK01083982.1:0-14651 GCA_900302305.1 Polymixia japonica | reverse complement strand
ACGACGTTGACCTCTTTAAATCACGTCACAGACCACCTTGTCTTTGTGTTTGTGTCATGTACTGAGAGAGATGCACATGTACATCTTACAACCCTGATGAAAAAGTCACATGTGAAATGACGTGTGGAAAACAACATGTGAGTGTTATCATATGTGGAAAACAACATGTGAGTGTTATCATATGTGGAAAACAACATGTGAGTGTTATCACGTGTTTTTTTTGGACACATGTTTTAGTTTTTCACATGTGAATATTCCCACATGTGATTCAACATTGTTCACATGTAAAACACCTGTAAATGTTCCCACATGTGATTTTGGACACATGTGTTTTACATGTTGGTTTTTCACATGTGATTCAATTAATGTGTGGAAAAGCACATGTGAATATTTCCACATGTGAACAGGGACAATCACATGTGGAAATGTCAAATTCACATGTGACTTTGACACACATATTATATTTTCACATACATTTTAATTCACATGGGAGTAAAGCCAATCACATGTGGAAGTGCAGATTTCACATCTGACTTTTTCGTGGATATATATATATTACTAACGCAGTACATCAGATTATAAACATTACGGTTTGTCTTTACAGGGTGAACCAGGCATACCGGGTTTAAAGGTGAGTTGTTGTCCTTTTTGAATAAATATGCTCCATCTGTACTCGAAAGCGTTTGTGGTATGTGTAGACGTTGAGCTGCTACTCTGATTGGCAAAGTGTCCAATACACAGTTCACAGATTTTCCTTTGAGTACCATAAATGATTGAACGTTCGTAGTGTAGGGACGGCAATAACCATTTATTTTCTCCAGTATTAATGGAGAAAAATGATTTTTGTGTGGTCGTCTGTTTTCAACCGCCTGCTGGGATTAATGCAGAAGGTGAAGGAAGTCATATTTCACTGCTCCTTTTTAATGGCTTGATTGAAAAACATGCTGTTGTGCTACATTTAGTAACATTCAGCTACAGCGTTTACCGTCTTTTTAGAGAAACTAACATGCAAGTGATGATAACTGAGTAAGACACGTCTCACTCTATGTCTCTCCACAGGGCGATCGAGGTGACGTCGGCCCGCTGGGTCCTGAAGGTCAACAGGTATGATACTTCATATCTGTTTTGTGACTTTCTCATCCGTCTCTCTGGCTGTGCGCCTTCACTGGTCTTCACCTCTCTACCTGTGTGATTTTCAGGGGGATTCAAGTGGGGTTTTTTTGGAGACAATTTAAATTTATTACAAAACAGACTTTTTTTTTTCCTGTGTCTGCTACTGTTTTCTTTTCCTGGTCACATCCCTGCTTATTTTGTTCTGTCAAATCTGGCCTTTATGGTTAAACTACGAGGGTTACTGAAAAGTATTTTTTGTAGTTTTATATAAACAGGGATGACCACATCACAGACACACACACACACACACACAGTCCCAGTGGCAGATTACTGAAGCTAACCTTGGCTTTGAAGCATCATGGGGGGGCAGAGGGAGCTATTCCTGTTAAACTCTCCACGTGCCTGTCCTCCTCTTTTCCATGGCTTAGTGAACTTCCTCTGGAGGGCACACACACACACACACACACAGACACACACACACACACACACACACGTCTGCGCTGGCACGCTCGCACAGCAACTGTTCTACTCTAATCCAATTCATCGTGCTGCGTGACTTCAGAGACGGAGAGCTAGAGGGAGAGACGGAGCGACGGGATAAACGGAGGAAGATGACGAGGTTCGAGGGAGTTGGGTTGAGAGAGAGAGAGAGAGAGAGAGAGAGAGAGAGGAAGCAGCAGTCACAGAGAGGGAAAGCAAGACGGACAAAGCGTGAGAGAGGGTCTGGTATTAAACTGTGACCCGTACATCTCCTTCCTCCCTCCTTCCTCCTCCAAACCCCTGTGTCAGCTCAGCATGAGCCCCGCGAGCCGCCTGAAGGCCCTGGACGTCTGGGCGACGTCCAACCGTTATGTTGTGCCGTCACATCAAAACCACAGCATAAATATAACAATGACATGATCCTTTCTGAAAGTGATTATAGCCTGAGGCCAAATATATAAAAATCTGATTTTAGCTATGGGGGTAATTTTTTTCTTAAACAGTAAAAATACCATGTCACTCTGTGGTTATAGTACAGATTTTCTGGGGTTGAGTCTGCTGGAAGAACCTTGTCCTTCTGAGCTTCTGTTTGGATTATTGCCCCGTAAACTCTGTCCAGTCTTGCCTGTCCCTCTGTTTTCCCTAAAATCATCGCAGAAACCTCTGTCTGTGCCGCGTGGTTCTTAAGGATATCGGTCCGCTGTCTTGTAGGTTAGTAGGAGAACAGAGATGATTAAAATAGGGCCCGGTAATACTCTGTTGTGTTCATATTAGGGTTAATCGTGCTCTCGGTTATAAATAGTTTGCTGTACGTTATGTTCTCCTCAGTTCTATATCTGTTGCTGTACGCAGGCTGAGCCGTCAGGGTATTTACTGATAGTTAATGATAGTTCACCTCAAGATCATATCTATCAAGAGCATGTCATTTTATTTCTTTTCTAGATTAAAAAGTTCCCAAGTTTTTTTTACACATCCACTTTGTGAGACTCTGTGGGCCCTGATATGAGCCTGGGTGGCAGTTTGTGTTGCTTCTAGGGAGTATTGCTCCATCTAGTGGATTGTTACGGTTGTTCACAACCAGAACAGAAGAGGTTAGTTCCACCATGTGTCCTGTCTACTGACTCGCACTAAGACTTGACTTGTGATTTGTGACTTAACGATTTATGACTTAACAATTTATGACTTACCGATTTATTTATGATTTCTATTTTTCTGTCTTCCTCTCACAGGGACTGAAGGGAGATCATGGAATCAAGGTGAGGTCATATATCTGTTGCATATTTTAGATGTAGCGTAACCAAAGCAACGCCGCTGGATTTTCTTTTTCCAGGCTAATTTACTTCCCATCCTCTGCTGCTCATAGGGAATGTCCTTGCTATTAAAACAAGAGCTGGGTTTTGAGTAATCTCTATGAACAGATATCTGCACATGAATGCAGAGACTGTAGGCAGCGGGACGAGATTTTGGTATCGGAACCGTTCTGGTTTCCGTTTGTAGTCCGTTTGTAGTCAGTTTGTAGTCCGAGTAGTATTGACCAATCACGTTTGAGCGGGCTTTGGTTGCATGCAGGTAAACAGTCTGTGAGAGAAAAAGAGGCGGAACGCAATCTCGGAACTCATCGGCTATCGTCTGATGACTATTTAGCTGTTTATTCGCTTTTTAATTTAATTAAAAGTCTTGGCCCGGATATCTGTTATCCGTATATCGGCTGGTTACACCAGAACCCCCAAAATTTTGGGCGTTGCCCCCAGGGGTAAAATCATCGTCAGACCAATTAGCTGATGAGTTCTGCGATTGGGTTTTGAGTATTTGAGTATGTCTGCCAAAGCACAATATACCCCATTAACAGGCCTCATACAATACTTGCCTGTTTTATGAATGGACAAACTAGTCTCTCACTGAAGACAGACTAGCCTCCCATTGAAAACATTTGGTAGCGGTTGTGCGTGCTAGCAGGTTGTGGCCGTTATCTTGAATAAACCAGAGGTCTCTATCTTAACGTTTGGATGTAGACACGCAGTGAGTCGGCTCGGTTGCCAGGTCTGGTTGGACCCTCACTTTCCTCTGCAGTCATGGGACCTACACGACAGAAGGCCCATGTGTCCCCGGTGTCGTCCTCAGAAAGGGAGATTTATGTGACCTTCGTTTGGTCCATGTCATGAACGAGTGCTTCTTGTTCCCCCGGGCCACTGCCTGACTTTTGATTTCCACCGATGTTTGCTTTTGCCCCCATTGCTTTTTCTGAAACGACGTCTCCGTCCGTTCTGTAGGGAGATGAAGGAAAGAAAGGTTTCCCGGGAGACAGAGGAGAGAAGGTATAGTGAAAGTCAAGAGTCTGATGTGTGTGGCATGTCGGGGCTCTTGGATGATGACATGCATGATAGATGCATGATAGATGTCGCTGCTGGAGAGTTCAACTTAATCCCTTTGGTTGTTTGACATAACGTTTCAATGACTTGTGAAATGTGCATTTTACCTATTTGATCTGCTTTTTAAAAGATCCCTTGGAATGTTTAAGTTGAACATTCAGCAGCATTCATCCCCCCTTTATGAAAACCGGACCTGTTATGTTTGTCTTTAACACAAACAAGTGTGTGTTATTCCCCCCGAGGGCTTTGAGCATGCAAACCACAGCGTTTTGGACCCTTGAACCCTTTCTCTAGCCTCAATGAGAACTTATTTAAATCTTTAAATGTATCCCTGTTGAGAATCTAGGTCCACATTTGAGATTGTGATCATTAAGGCCGAACTTTAGAACGTATAGAATACGGACCCAGGATGTAAATCGGGACACATCAGTAATTGAACGGTGTCCGGACGAAGTAGCGAACATACTTACTCTGCCTTCCAACTCCCTAACTTACGGACTTCACCGTCGAGGAGTCCCAGCTGACCTGTAACCATGGGAAACGCTCCTGTTGCCGCGGCAGTGCTGGAAGCAGCACCAGCAGCAGCCCTGTGTGTGTTTTCCCCATTAAAGCCCTACAGATCAACAGATTGGAAAAGAAGGAGAAAAGAGAGAGAAAAAGAAAGAGCGGACTTCAAGGAAAGTGCATATTGGTGGTAGCCACAGGAAACAGCGAGCTGGAAAGGCTTTTATTGTTTTATAATAAAGAGAAAGTGCTTTTGCAGGCCAATCCTTCAAAGTTATGGTATGGGCACCTAAGGATTTGGGGTTTGCGTCAACCCCAGGGGATCTCTGTTCTATATATAATCTCACAGAGTTGGCTGATGTTTCCTTCTGCTAGACCGAAAGTAAAGCGGAACAGGTAGAGGTTATGTGGTATAAGTCATAACAATTAATATCTACATGATGCCGACCACAAAAAGGATGACTGCACTGCGGATTCACAGTAACCACTTCAAGCCGTGGAGGAAGCAGACAAGACTAGGCCACTAGTGGACCATGTCTCCTTTCCTACTGTTGTAGCGAAATACTCCGGTTACCACAAAGTGGATCACTATTAGGCTGGCTGTGATGGCGGATGTGTGTCTACCCCCAGTCTACTATTCCTTGATTTAATAAGCTCTGCCTTTGAACTTTTAATTTCCCCTCGGGTCCAAGATGTGGGCACTCCAGACAGGAAAGAGAGGATGATAGAAAGACAGAGGATTTCATGAGAAAGAAGAGTGTAGGACCGAGAAGGAAGAGGTGTGCGGGGAAGTTGGCTTTGCCAAAACGGACCCTCCTCTCTGTAAAACTGGGAAAGGCACTGGGCAGCACAGCTGGAGAGACCATCATGAGCTAAGTAGAAACCAGTGTAAGCTAGGTGGAGACCAGTATGAGCTAGGACGAAGATAACAGATAGTAAGATAATAATTAAGTTATTAAGTTATCCGATCACCCATCTATGATCATTCACACTGTAGGCTCCAACTTTAAGACTGTTGTTCATACTTCCCTTGAAAAAATGAACAAATTTAACTTAGGTATGTGAATATTATTGAATGCCATAGTCTTATTTGAACAATATGAATCATTCAGTGATCAGACATCGAGCGTAATATAATATTCACAACATCTTGATCTTTCAAAATAAACAGTGCGCTGTATATTCTCATTTATTATGACATGGCGATTTGTTTTAGGATTTGTTTTGACACTGAGTCTCTCTGTTGTTTACAACCCAACCTATGTAGCTATGCCATCCAGCTCCTGCCAGGGGTAGTATTGCTGCGTTCAGCCCATTCATGGAAAGTGTGCGTGCACTTGTAAGTCACTGTGGAAACGTTGGCAGTGAGGAGCCATGTCGCTCTTTAGGTGAGGGTGATGGGAGGACTTAGCCGCGACACAAACACACTTCAAACAAGCGAGCCTGCCGCATCCGTGGGGGGATCATCGTGGCTCCTTTAAAAGTGGGACTGATTGATCTGTTCCACCGCGTCCCTCCTGGTATTTGATATTTCCTCTGAAGTGGAGAGGCCGTGGTTTCAATGAAGAGATTAGCGTATTGATAAATCATGGCTTGGCATGCCAGTTTGACAGATGCACGCAGGCCTACACCCATTGGCTATCACAGGCAGAGAGAGAGAGACAGAGAGAGAGAGAGAGAGAGAAAGTATGAGAGAGAGATGTTAAAATAGAAGTTAAGTAGTGGACCCGAGGAATACTGCAAGCTGATTGGAGGAAGCAGAGATCAAAGAGATCCTCTGTTTCCTGTTGCGGGGGCTCGGTTGTTCGGGAGGTTCTCTGAGAGACCCCACTGGGCCGTTGGAGCCGTCACCACTCACGTCCTCCCGGGGGGAACCGGGGATAAAGGAGGGGTCCAGCAATGCTTTCATCTTTCCAGAAACTGATGCATGGTATCGGACACTCTATGCTGACACGGGTCCCTTCCATCTCCAACCCCCAGCTGACAGAAGAGTGTGAATATGAGCCCCGAAACATGCACGCACGCACATACACACACACACTCGCACCAGAACCCATCCTCTCAACCCCTCCCTCCCCATAGACCACGGGTGGCTACTCTCACTCCCATTTTTATCTGCCCCTCCTTCTCTAACAGGTGCCCCGACCACCTGTTACAGGAAGCATGATATAACCATGCAAAACAAGCATGTTCTGATGAACTGAACGGCGTCTCCTATGACTTCCTTTAAACACTCTCTTTTATTTGGACTTGGTTGCATAACTACTAACTAACTACCCGCCATGTTGTACACAGTAATGCTGCTTTTAATTAGAGTTGAAGTAGTTCATAATGCATAGTTTTTAATGATCTCCTTTTAGGGAGAACTTGGAATGCCAGGGAAACAAGGATTAAAGGTAGTCCACGTATTATTTGGCCAGACGTGATTTGATTGGAGCATGTCGTTTCAGTATGATGACTATTGTTGAGTGTCAAATGCTACCTTGGTGCAAGTTGAAATGATTCCCGTACTACCTGTTCCTGCTTTGCATGCTGCTAGACATGAGCGGTCCGTCACTCAAATGTTTCCCCCGAAAAAGTGTAAAAGGAAAACCTGCTGTAGAGAGGACAGTTTCCATGGGTTTTGATCAATCGTTTGAGTCATTGTGCTGTGTGAAGGTAGATAACTGTGTCCTACACACAATAAGCTGCCACCTGCAAGGTGCACACAGCTGATGAATGTGTAAATCAAGGTGTGTGGAGCTTCACATTACTATATGTGTATTCTGACTCTAACTTAAGTCCTTTTTTAAGCTCCTCTCTTAGCGCACCTCAAGCCATACACTATGTATCTACCGTGTAACTATGTAGTGATCCCAGAGGTTCTGCAAGGTCCAAAACAATTTCTGAGTCACAAAAACCGGGGAGGGAAATGAATGTTACGCACGTCTGTTGGTTAGTCTCTTAACAGTTGGGATGGTATTGTGCCTTTTATGAGTTTAAAAAAAAAAAATAATTATTTGATTTATTGACTCTATACCGATGGACGAAAAAGGACAAAGAAGTCAAGATTTTGAGTAAATCCTTCCACAACTCAATATCCTGAGTGTACGTGTCAAACAGGCCAGGTCTGAACAGCAGCAAGTCAGACGATTAACGATCCCTCTTCGTCTCATAACCCAACACAGTTGAATCGAGCCCAGAGCCAGTCATTTCTTTAAAGTGATCAGAGCCGGAACGATGAAGTCAGAGACGTGAACGGACTTGGGTCTTAACTGCTGTCCGCTATCTTTCTGTATAAGACAGTGGCGTCAAAGCCTCAGCAGACCTCTCGTACCAGCGTAGCTCTTCCAGGGGCACAGATAAGGCAGCAGCTCTATAGGCTCGGCCCGGCGAGGCCGTCTGCGTGCCGTGTCTGTGTGTCTGTGGTCACAGCTGTGACTGTACATCATTTCACAACGTCTACTCCTTAATCTGGCCAATTGAAGAGGGGAGCAAACACACAGATGAATTAAATATCTCAAGTGTTCCTCGCTATTTATAACAGGGGGTTAGAGGGTTAGTCATCTTGTTGCTGTTAGTCATCTTGTTGCTGGCTCTTGACAGATGCTAATCAGTGACAGCTTCACTCCCAAACCAGATTCTGTAATTTCCTGGATAGTGTGTGGATGTCTCTGTTTGTGAGTTGTTGCGCATGTAGCCTGCACGCGTCCTGTCAGTGTGATGATACAGAAGCGCCGCTTTCCTCTGACATCTTTAACCTAGGTTATATTCTCTCTTTTCACTTTCTCTCTCCTTCATTTGCTCCTCTCCTCGTCACCTGTGACCTTTGACCTTTTTGCGCCATCCTTGGCACTGTAGGGAGAACCGGGCTTTCCAGGCGCTCCCGGGCGAAAGGTAAATTAGCTTGGAACGGTGAACGTGGCTGTCGTTACGATCAATCAAATCAGTTTGTCATAACCCTAATCTTCCTTCCTCTGGAAAGGGACAAGCTGGCATCCCTGGTACCCCTGGTATTCCTGGCAAGAGGGGCTATAGGGTAGGCCTGGCACGGAATGGGCAACCTAATTGTTTTGCTGTCCACCTGTCAGTCATCCCTGTTGCCTTAGTAATAAGACCTCTGTAAAGTCAGTCGTTCATCGTGTCAGTGTTTGTCTGTGTTACTGACCAAAGCTGTGAATTTGTCTCTACTAGTAGCTTGTTCAGTCGGCTTCTTTTTTGTTTTTTTTAGCTAGCCCCGATGGCTAGTACTAATGAAAACATTCCAGATGTTTTACTGCTGCGATGTCATGCTGCTCATAGCGTGTGCTGCTGTCTCTCATCATGTCAGTTGTCAGTCGGGACAGACGGTCGATTACTAACACCAGTTAAACAGTCCCTCGACTATTGAATCACAACTGGATTGTGGAAAACCATTCCTCGTGTCTGAGGAGCGTGCTGCGATCAGTCGTTTGCGGCACACGTAGATAAAAAAAAAAACGTTTTAAAGGATGAAGAGCAAAGCTTTGCTGTTGGTCTTTCTTGGAAACTAATGTTAATTCCATGTGAATCATTGTTGCTTCATCCCATTTTGATCCACTGTGTGTGATGCACCATGTCATGTGTACGTGATAGGAGATTATTACGCCAGCTTGTGTATATTTAACGCTGTGTTCTGTGTGTATGGCAGGGTGACAAGGGAGAGCCTAGCATCGCAGGCCAAGGCATTAAAGGAGAACCCGGCTCACCAGGACTACCAGGCCTAACGGGACCTAAGGTACAATAGTTAGAGTAGTGAGGATAATGCTTGCTTTGTGGTGTATTCAGTAGTGTTTCAACCAAAAAGGTGCCGTTTGTCAAGCTTGTATTCATTTCATAGTTGTACCATTTATATACAGTTCCTTTGTATGAGTAAACACTATGTCCTTACTGTCAACAAAGAACCCATGCTAAGTCTGAAACCATACTGTGTGACAGTGGTAGTATGAATTATATCCTGCGTTAGTCCTTGTTGTAGATGTCACTATACCATC
Organism: Polymixia japonica; assembly: GCA_900302305.1. Taxonomy (NCBI): domain Eukaryota; kingdom Metazoa; phylum Chordata; class Actinopteri; order Polymixiiformes; family Polymixiidae; genus Polymixia; species Polymixia japonica. Next base: position 5,194 of record OMKK01083982.1, on the reverse strand, counting down.
TTTCTTTTACAGGGCGACAAGGGTGACCAGGGAAGCAAGGTGAGACGAAGGAGCGTTTTTACAACACATGGAAAAAGACGACTATTGCTATTCCTGTACAAACACTTATTTTATCCTCTGTTTGAGGGGAAAGTCTAACTGTTGTACCGTTTTTCAACCACTAGGGGGAAGCAGGTCTTGAAGGCCCAGCTGGACCAAGAGTAAGTGAAGCCTGATAGAATCAGATAGGAATGCATCAAATGATGGCAATGAATGTACATTTTTGCACACGTACAGTTGCCTGAGCCCAGACCTTTGAATCCAGACCTTTGAATCCGCCCGCTCCACTGAGCTGACTGCTTCTGGTCTGGCATCGGTTTATGAGGGACTGCGCAGCATTTTTATCACTTGTCCCGCTTCCCACATATTCAGACGATGTCCCGCATTTTGATTGGCTCTAGTTTTCAAAAGCTGCAAAACCACTGCGGGACAGACGCTGGCTTTTATCCAATGGCTGTGAAGAAAGCAGGGAAGGCTGTCATCACTGGTCTGTGTTTGATGTCAATCAAACTGCGCACACGTGGGTCAAGTGCAGGTTAACCTGTCACCGTCTTTGCTGCCTACGCTCCGCATAACGGGGAAATTACGATTTGTATATATGTAAGCGAGTCTAAATAGATAGACGTTATATCAACATTTTAGACTACCTCTCAGCATTGGTAACGTGTCCCACACAAACATACTATTTGTCCCACACTGTCAACTGGTCCAATGAGCGCAGCAGGGGACTGATGATTAAGCGTTGTCAAGCTGTGCGGCGTAATAACAAGGAGTAATAACAACAATAGCAACCGCTATAGACAAGACAGACGCTGCTATCCAGGCCACAAATGTATTTTACATAGACGGCACGTCTTCTCAATATCATTACTGTAATTACTTAAAACCCCGGCAAAACCAGTATGTTGCCATGGCTACGCATCCGCGTCGACTTAAAATGGCGTCGGATTCAGGCGGATACGTTGGTCTCTGGTGATTGGTTAGGAAATATCGAATTCCCTCCCCCACGGAAATCGGTTGGAGAGTCTGATATCAGGCAACACGTACAGAAACACTACAGATGTGTTAAACATCATAGATCTCCAGTTTACACATATGTAAGAATTTCTTGATTATGATTAGTTGATCAAATGTCATGATATTTCACCTTACAGGGACCTCCAGGCCCAACAGGGGAGCCAGGGAAGTCTGAAATCCACAACAACGAAAATGTAACGTTATCTCTCCTTTTATTCGTTTCTTTTATTCTGTGATGTGCAATCAAAATGAAAGAATATTTTTGAATAATTCAAATTTTAGAATAGTTTTTAACATCCAATTTTTATCTACAGGATATTCGGAATATACCTTTGATGGTGAGTACCCGGAGGCGTCTTAGCGTGGGCAAACACACTTTTTACGAGTTCCTGCTGAGATAATCTCATTGTTCCTCTGTCCACCCCAGGGCCCTCCTGGATTACCTGGACCTCCAGGGACTCCTGGCCTCCCTGGCACAAAGGTAGTGGAGGACGATTGACAGGCCATGGTTTTTTATTTTATTACATGCTGGAATTTGAACGGAACACAACCTACCATTACTGTTGAATAGAATTATATTCTAATAGAATAGAATAGAAACGGTGGCATACAGGTGTAAAAACCAGAAACAGACATACAGTAGACTGACCATGGACCAAGATGACCTGGTCCATTTATAATAGTAATAGCTGTTTCATGTTTACGTATGAATATTGATTTTCAGATCGAGGTATTTGAAAAAGGAACAGTAGTGTCCCTTTTTTGTCCTCACGCATTCATCTTTTGTGTGTTTAATGCATTTTTGGTTCGTTATCCCAGGGAGAAGTTGGCCTACCAGGTCCTCCTGGACTAGACGGAGAAAAGGCAAGATTTCTACTATGATTTTTCATCATTGCTCCATAATGCAAGCGAGGAAATACAATTGTGAACTGAAATAGCTATTGAAAATAGTAATCTAATATTTATGATGACAATGATGCTTTCAGTGTTACGTTATGATACAAAAACACTGTTGTGGCCTGGAGGGCAGCTTGTGTGGACACAGAAGGATGAAATTGGTCATTTAGATTTGCTTCAGTGAGACGAACGATGTCACCAACAATGATAACTACAGCATGATGTTGTGTGTATCTGCAGGGACCCAGAGGGAAGCCGGGAGAGGCTGGTCCCGCAGGCCCGGCCGGCCCCGAAGGCCCCAGAGGGGAGGGCGGTCTCATGGGCTTCCCGGGACCCAAGGGAGACAAGGGGGACATGGGTCCTTCTGGATCACCTGTGAGTGACTGGGTTTACCAGTGCGTCACACACCACATCACAGCGCTGCCTGGAGCTCCCACACCAAAGCTTCAGTCCTAGATCTGTCATTATCTAGAGGGAAGGGAAGGCCTTCGCTTCACAGCTAGCCTGTTATTATCTAATTAGAGACTCACTAGGCTGGAAGGGACCCTAGAGATGACAGTCAGTTTGGCTTGTAAGTCATAATTTCATGGATCACAACTGTGCCCCTAAACAAAGCACCCATGAAGCCTGATTTTACTTAAAGAGGCTATTGTAAGTACTGTTTACACTGTATGTATTTTTGATCGTCGATTAGATATGAGTAATTAACCTAGAGATCAGGTCTTGATGCTTTCACTCCTCATGTGTCTTGTTGTGAAGTTGTTGAGATACGATGGGCAGCATTGCGTCCCTGACTTCTGCATAGTATTTAATTACAGCTAAGAAAAATTGGACATGGTTCATTATACTGTTGCACAAAGGATTGGCTTAAAGATACATGAAGACTGGTACAAAGTTACACAAGGTTTTGGCATTTACAACCATTAAGATTTGACCGAGGACAGAACTTCCCTCTATTTTGTTTTGACTCTAACATGAAGAATATCCTTTAAACCAGCAGTCCCTGAATTGAAATTCTGCCATTATCGTGATGTCTATCTCCCCCTTCCTTGTTCTGTAGGGTTTAGATGGCCCTACGGGTGAAAAGGGGGTTGCAGGGGCCCCTGGCCCCATTGGATTACCAGGCTCTATGGTACGCAATGGTGCCCGTCAGACTGCATCTTGTATGCACTGTCTGACCTGGGAAAGGGGAAGCTGCTGAACACATTCTGTTGTTGGTTGATAGAGAACTGTTGTGTTGTTTCATATTTCATTCACTTAAATGTTTCCATGGCAAATGAGTGTATAGTCAACTCCGTGTCCTTTGATGTATTTTCACATTGCCACAGGGTCCTAAAGGCGAGCCCGGGGATGGAGGAAGGTCAGAAGTGGTAAGGCTTGTTCATTAGCTCATTCGATTTAATGGGGGCGTTTTAGGAATCAGAGCGTGTATTGGAGTAATCACGCTTCATGAACGAGTGTATCTGCTGAGGAATTAACCTGCTGTTTTTGTGTGTGTGTGTGTGTGTGTGTTTAGGTCTATGGCCCTCCAGGGCCGTCTGGACCCCCAGGACCGGTTGGCCCAGCGGTGAGTTGTTATACCTTTTTTGTCTCGATAGATACATGTTTAGCATGGATGTCCCCAGTAAGAATAAGGGCCCTAAGCCTGACTGTGTCAGTACCGTGCTCTACTCAGAAAGCTGTACATGGCCACAGCCCTGTATAGTTAATCAAGTTGTTGTTGTTTTGAACAATACAGACCGTCTAAGTTTCCCCAAACTACTTAACAGCAAGTGGCAAAATATTATAGAATTTTATTGTCAGTTATCACCCTGAAAAATGTGTTTATTTCCTTCAGGGGCCTCAAGGACATTCAGGGCCTAAGGTGAGATTATGTTTACTGTGAAGTATCCTCCTTTAACTCCTCTTTTCTTTTCTCTTCATTCAGTTATACTGTATATTATAATGTAAGTTTAGTTCATGGACCATCTATGAATTAAGTGTGAGCAATCAGTTACGCCTTCCATTCCCTTCCAGGGGGAGCCAGGCATAGGAATGAGAGGGGAGAAGGGAGCAACTGGTCAGAAAGGCGACAAGGGGGACAGAGGCCATCTTGGACTTCCTGTAAGTACACCGGACTTCCTGTCCATTCCATAACGTTTATTTAAGGAATTTTCTTAATGTTGTCTCTTATGTAGTTAAGCGTTCCTACTTCATCTTGATCTTTTAATGATTATATTATGATAATAATAATAATATATATTATATAAGAAGTAATTTAGATGCTGTGTTCTTAACCAGGTTTTTATGTTTCAAGAGTGACTGTCATGTTATATGAAGCTTTGAATCCAGACGTAACTCTCCAAGGATGGTTTCATGGCTCAGCGGTTGCTTTGATGTCCTGTCAAAATGTTGCATGGATGGGTGGGCTCTGTCAGAGGAGAGTAACTAACTAACATGACGGTTACCAGTCTAAACGCCCATTTAGTCGACATTTCAATATGGTACAAATAACTGATGAGGGGTGTTTTATGTTGGGATGATTTTACACTTGTCAAAATATTGACAGGCTTTCTTTTAGGTGTTTTATAAGTCATGAATGGTGTCTGTCACTGTGGGTTTCTAATCTTACCTCTTGGTTCACATTCAGGGTCCGAAATCATTGATCTATACTATACAATGAGTCACATCATCAATTGCACAGTAACTCCTTTTTGTCTGGGAAAAGTATGGATTGCATTATATAGCCTAGTTCAATTCAGTGACTGGACGTGATTCGGCAAGTAGTCTATGAATGTCAATCGCATCCCAATCAGGGTTTCCGTTAGCCGGTAATTACCGGTTTTTGCCTCATAAAATTTATTTTTAAAAAAAAGATAAATTAAATACCTGCCGGTCAAAATGTCCGGTAATGCTCATACAAAACGTAGCTGTAACGAAGGCTATCCCGAAACCTTAAGAGGGCGCTGCGAAGTCGTCCGGAGGAGGAGAGACGCAGCGCATTGCAACCTGCAAAGACACGTTGGACACCTTCAAGTCGGCAGCAGAGGACTGTTCGCTTTGCTCAGTCGTTACTGTTCATTAAATAGTCAAACTTGATTTGAGGTCGTCGTCATTCTTTCGTCAACCTAGGTGTGCGTTATATTTGCGTTCGTAACATAGGCTGTTATTGAAAAGTGAGCGGTAAAGTTTCAAATTTGTCCGGTAAAATCAATTCTTTCCTGAGACCGGACCGGCAAGAAAAACTCCTGGCGGAAACCCT
>OMKK01083981.1:0-16101 GCA_900302305.1 Polymixia japonica | reverse complement strand
CACACACACATGGGCTTACATAACAGCAGAACTTGTGTAATAAAGAGAGAGAGAGAGAGACCCCAGCAAGGAGGAGAGAGAGGGAGGCCATGGGACCAGTAGTACAGCACCAGTAAATCATAGAATAGTATCCTACAGTAAAGTATAGAATAGAATAGATCAGAATAGAATGCAATAGAATAGGATAATAAGTGCAATTGCAGATAGGCTGAATAAACAAGAGTAATCAAAGAGTAGGAGGAAGAGGAGGAGGAGGAAGAAGCCAAACCCGTAAATATACGGCCGTTCTTTGTATATTTACACATATCCACTTGATCAGGAGAGAGAGAGAGAGAGAGAGAGAGAGAGAGAGAGAGAGAGAGAGAGAGAGAGAGAGAGGGGCCCCCTACGCTGTGGATATATCGCCGGACCGTGTTTTCACACTGTAACTACAGACAGGTGGATAAACAGTCTTTAGACTTCATAACTTAGTCCAGTAACAAACTTGTTTGTGGTTGAGTGATGTGTCGACACAGGTATTCAACACGACACCGATAGCGTGAAAAAAACTATAATCAAATGAAGCAATATATAATTTTTAAATTACCACCTAATCTCCCTACAACCACACATCTGAGCTGTAAATATAAGTATTCCCTAGCCGGTTAGCGGCGTATTCATAGTAAAACGGTTCGTACCACGATACACAAACAATTGCTTGGCCAAACGATATCGGATGTAGTAGAATGTGCAGTGTAAGGTGATTTTCTTTGTTGCATGTATTTGTTTCCGCTGTTGGTAAACAACAACAAAGAGTTAAATGTGAAATCATCATCTTGCTGTCAACAATATACCCCCCCACCTCCTCCCTCCCGTCACCACTTAAAAAATGGCACATTGACCTGACACAGCAATGTGAGGAGAGAGGCAGCTATTCACTGCTCTGTTAGATATGATATAATGAGACGCCACCACTCTGAAAGACTGACAGAAGAAGAAACACCACCCAATTGTTCTCCAAACACTGTGGGTACGTCTAAATAAAAATGTCACATTTTGGCTCGCTATCATGCAAATTAATGGCATATCTGGCTGTAAAATAGACATTATGTGAAATCAAATCATCTCCAAAGACATAAAAATGCTCTGATCAAGTGTTCGTCCTCCCCTTTGAGAGCCTTCAACGGCTCGACTACCTCCTCAATTACTTTGGGTGTCAACAGACAGCTATCTGCAACGAGGGCATGTTTTCCCACATAATGACAACTGATAGCTGGTGTCAGACAGGTTATGCTTTTCAATTTGTGCCTGGCAATAATAACAATTACAGCTCACGCAAGTCCTCATTACCTTACAGTATGAATTCATTTCTCCATACATATTTCCCAAAACACTCATCTCTACGCCCATCATCTGAGACAGGCAGTAGGTACGACAACTGAGCACGGAAAACAAAATGGCAAACTTTCTTTTTGTTGACCTTTAACTTTGGATTATCTTTTGAAAAGAAGCAGTCCCTTCTTCAACAGCTCCCGAATCCCTTTGTCCACTATTGAAATGTTTCAGCAATTTAGGGTCTAGCGTCACTCACTGTGGAGACAGCTAGACATTATACTCTGGTGACCAATCCACATCATTAAAATGTGAATTGGGCAAACTCAGATGGGAAAAGCAATGCTTTCAACTATTCAATGACTCTCTGATTGGTTAGCGAAGATCCTAACATTGTTGAATCAATTTTGAACAAAGACTGTTATTTTGGAATCTCAGAAAACGGCTCTAGAGATGGCAGTTTTATACTGAAATAACATCCATTCAATTCAATAACCTTTGCTTATACAAGGAAACACTCACTGTTAAACTCTCATTTACAGTTGTTTCAATACTAGGGTAGGTGTGGGGATACGATACAATGCAAATATGCCGTACATTAAATGCCATAATAACTGACTAATTGATGACAACAAAAATTACAAAGATGCAAAAAATGCATAGTTAAGAGAATAAATAAACGAAGGAAAATGACTAAATAAACAAGGAAACAGGAAATAAGCAGAGCCCTCTTCTGCCTTCTCTACAATTTCTGCAAATTTGAATTATGACAGTGGAATGAGTGAATCTAATATGAAGATAGTAGGGTTGCTGAGGTTTGCTTCTACTTGGTGGGCCTGTACTTTCAGAAAGAACAGAAGATCTTTTTTCTATTTTTTGTTTCTGTATTTAAATTTACAGTGTGGAACAACTATTAACGAGCGTTAATTCGCAAAAGCTGTGACCGCATACGCACATGCCTCCACGTGTGCACGCGTCCACACACACACACACACACACAACCTGACAAACGCTTGACCTCCATGACAAGCGGTTCATGAGTTATGAACGGGGGCATGGCTAAAGTATAGGCTAACCTTCGCCAATGAAAAAGGAACTCTGCTGAGTCCACTGATACCTCCCACAAGTGTCTACGACAAATGGTTCATGAGTTATTAAAGGGGACGTGGCAAAATGGTGTGTATATGTGTGTGTGTGTCTGTGTGCGTGTATGTCTATGTCTGTCTATCTGTGTCTGTGTGTGTCTTTCTACAAAGTTTGGCCATGTTACGTGAATCTGTTTAGAAGTTATGCACCTTTTTGTTATAGACCACTCCCACTGCCACACCCCCTTTCTGCCAATTGGCATGAACAGTTAATCAGCTGTCCTTTGGCTCATGACCAACCTTTCCACAAAATCTTATGCAAGTCTGTGAATCCATTTGGAAGTTATGCGCCTTTTTGTGATAGGCCACTCCCATTGCCACGCCCTCTTTTAGCCAATTGGCATGAATACACACATACTTGACCTACATGCACAATTTCAGCCTCCTAGGGCAAAAACTGTGGCTGCCAAAGGGTGGGGAACCAACCAACCGACCAGCCGACCGACCGACCAACCAACCAGCTGACCAACAGACCGACAGAGCTATAGAGTTGCTGGTCGCAGATAAAAAATGCAAGTCACTCATATGCTCAGGAATTACCTGGTTTGGGAAGCCGAACTACACCAATGTTCAAGGTTTGTGTAATTTGTAACAAAAATGGAAGAAAACAAAATTTCCAGAAACTCTACATCAACTCATCATGTTTTGTGTCTCTTGTCTATGATACAATGAATAGTAGGTTTGTCTCTTGTCAATAATTTAAGCATGATGTGAAAAGTGCACTATTCCACATACTGCATATAACAAACTCCCATTGGAATCAACTCTTACAATATTACATGCCGAGTCTGTAATGCCTATAATATATTCATATTAATTTACATAGACCTTGCCATTTCACATAAATTACCATAAGTAGGGTTCATACTGACTGCTCAGAATGATCAGACGCTAGTGGGTCAGGTAGGGGTTAAGTATGCCGCTCAAGACACCACCAAGATAGGCGACGAAGCCGTCCTGCCACATCTACACTGATGGCCAATTTTCAAGACTCCCAGACACCCATGTGGACAGGACCCGAGCTGGGACTCGAACCCAGGACTCTGGTGCTGCGAGGCCACAGTGCTCATCACTGAGAGTGCAGTAGCTTCAAAGCTCTCAATACACATGCAAATAAATGTTCATGTTTACATAGCAGGTTACATGGGTTTTATGGGTTTTATAAGAAGCTGCAAAAAAACAATATGCAATTACACATTTCATTTTGAAGAGTAGATTAAAATCTTATCTGAATAAATAAATCTCTGTACAACGTAAAAATCTTGTGTGTACTTATGAGAAAAAAGAGCATGGGCCCACAGGCAGGTTTTTTAGTACACACTGTACGCCATCAACCATTTGGTACACTAAATCCATCTGTTAGCAATGAAAACACTTAGCACCTAGCTTAGCACTGACCGCCATCTAGTGGTAGAGCAGGAGCGTCAGACGTGACCCTTATAGCGGTTCCACATTAGTACAACCTTGAGGGTTCCATTAAGACATGTCTGTGGCTCCAAATCCATTTTACATTTCAATCCCCTCTGCTTCTCAGCTTCCTGCCCAAAACTCACACGGTTGTTATCAAGAGCAAACAGGCCTACAAGAGGTATTTTTCATTTTGTGATTAGAAAACAGCAGCATGCGTATTTATTTTTCCACGGTATTCATACTCATCTATCTGCCCAGTTATCACTTGCATATGTAGAATGGCAGTAATGACTCAAACCCACCACCATAACTACACCATAACACTAAGCATTAGGCATAAGTCTCACATGCAAATATGAGGCTTTACCAGGGCTGGGCGAAATGTATGAAAAGCGATATTTTTTCTATACTTTTTTTCTATAATGTCTTGCAAAAATACAACACACCACACATGAGCTACAAGTGGTTGGAGTCGTGACATGCTGAGGCTGGTTCTATACATGTGGGCTAAATTATCGCAAATATCTCTATTAAATATCTCACGTAAATATCTATTCATATTTTTGTATCATCACTGAAATCAGAAAACTATATATTGTCCAGCCCTGGGCTTTACTTTGTTTAAAAAGAAGCCATATTTATTTTCGATGATTCAGACTTTACCACTGCAATCTGCTTGAAGCAAATAACGTGTGAGTTTAGGTGTGTTTTCCATCTCAGTCCTGCTCTACGTTGCTTCATATAATTTGCATACTGTTACTAAGCTGCTATGAATACCCAGTAAGCACTTCCAAGTTCACGTTCCACTCCATCGCTCTCTTTGTATAGATCTTTTATTGCCATTTAGGCATGAACGTCTATCAATTGTTAATGCAGCAATTATCTTAAATAGTCCGGTAAATGTTATTATCCCAGCATTTATCAAGATTAGCTGAAAATGTACCATTAGCATGGTATAATGTAGCCAGTATACCAGTCCACCACTACTACCATTAACACTGGTTGCCCTGCATCACTTCCTCACTTCTAGGACTGTCTGTCTGTCTGTCTGTTTTCCCAAAAACAGAATTTAAATAATACCATCACCAGAACAAACTCAACTATCAGAAGAATTTCTCCAAACTGTTGCAGTTGAAAAACAACTCAACTTGAACAACAACTGCAACAACAACAACAAGGAAGGTCGCGTACAAAAGCACAAAAGTCCAGCAAGTGAGGTCAATTAAATATGTTAGCAGTTTATGGATAATGGGCTCTGATCTCAAAGTGATGGGGACAGGAGCTCTCTACTAGGGAAGGCTCTGTCATACACCATAACAGCTCTATTTACGCAAGTGAAAATATCAATTAACTATTATCACTTTGTGCCTTTGTTATCTCTAAGAAAAAACTAACATGGAATTAGGAAGAGGATTGGGCAAGAAGGTCCAAGGTTCTGTCAATGAAAGGGACATATATTGTCAGGAGACTCACAATCATTAAAAGACTAACCTCTACCCCTTGTTCTGTCTGTGTGAGTGGGCTAGTGTCTGTGTGAGTGGGCTAGTGTCTGTGTGAGTGGGCTAGTGTGTGTGTGAGTGGGCTAGTGTCTGTGTGAGTGGGCTAGTGTCTGGATGGTCTGCTGTGTATGGGTCTCTTCCTTCCCTGTCTTTCCAGGTCTATGGACACCAGCTTGCTGCTCCCTCCTCCCTCAGTGTGTCCAACCATGTATCCTGTCACCTGATCCCCCGTGTCCCACTGCCATACCTCCCTCTTCTCTCCTCCACCCCTTCCAGCAGCTGTTGGGGGTTTCATCCTAGCTGTCCCCCCCTGCATTCATCCTCTTATATCTCATACTGTTTACATTGTTTCCTTTATTCATGTCTAATGCTGTGTGCCATGTCTCCTTCCGTGCTTGGATGAATGAATGTCTCTACTGTTGCTATGAGTGGGTTCCTTTTCTTCCTCCCCAGGGAGGTGTGCCTGTGTTGCCGTGACATTAAGACGATTGTTGGGGCGATGAGTGGGACTGTACTGGCTTGGCTGCGCTGACGTCCTGGAAACTGTTATAATGTTGGCTCGGCTGGACACTCTCACTTCCTTAGTCTTTTATTACTGCCCCATTAGGCCAATTGATTATTTGTTATCATTCCATTTACAATCTGTAACTTGATTGAAATCTGCCCACTCTGCACCTGTTGCACACCTGACCATCCCAGAAGGGGATCCCTCCATTGCCTTCCCAAGATTTCCCAAGGTTTTTTTATTGTCCGATGGAGGGTTAAGATCAGGGGGTGTTGTTTAATTCTTTGTGGTTGTGGGCTTGTGAAGCCCTTTAAGACTGCAATGTGATTAAGGGCTACATAAATAAACTTGACATGACCTGACTTGACCTACATAACACATACATGTAACAGTCAGAGTCTTCATCTCCTTGTCCTCCTTCCTGCCGTCCCTCCTCCGAATATTTGTCTTCCTACCAACCCCCGCCCCCTTTTTTTGTTGAATTTTACCTGTCATGGGGTCGAACAGCTGGTTGGCCTCCAAGTCGGTAAAGGTGGAGAAGCAGCAGGGGCAGCGGAAGGAGGCACGGTTGGTGGAGTCTCGCTCATCTGTCTCAATTCGCCGGCGCATGTGGTCCAGCTTGTACTTTACCACGTTGACCAGCAGCCTGCAGAAAACAGATTCAACAGGTTCTACAGCCCATCACATTCTAACACAGCAACATTCTTTGACATGGGCTCATCATTTAGCAATGATAAATAACAGTTTTCAATAATGAGTTTGACACCTATCTCCATTCACTAATTTGGAATTTACTTAGCCAAAGTGTACATGCAATGTCAGTGTAGTGAAAGCGTGTCTTATCAGTGCTGAGAATTGTTGGTTCTGTGACACAAAAACTTATTGTTGAGACTGTTGGTGGTGTTGTGGGCCTTATTCAACCAAATATCAGTTCAGTTCAGTTTATTTCATATCCCGAAATAAACTGAACTGAACTGATATTTGGTTGAATCATGATGCGAGAGGCCCATTTGACACGTACAATGACATGCACGCTCTCGCCCACCTCCCTATCCTCAGATTCAATCCAGGTTTTTATGGGGGCACTGATTCCTAGTTTAACATCATACTAGATATTTACATAAGATACTGTGTATTGGTAAATGCATATGAATGAGAAAACCCCCACAACACCTGTAGTTGATGAAATAGTAGTTGTGGCGCGTCGTCTTGCCATCAGGCGCCGTCTCCACTCGCATGCGGCACTTGACAAACTTGTCGCCCTTCAGGGTGTTGAGCACCGAGCGCAGCTGCTTGCGGTCAAACTTCAGCAGCTCCAGCATGTCCTCCTCACGTACACAGGGGTTGCGGATGAGCACATCCAGGGCCAGCGCGTGCTCCACCCCGTAGAAGCCCCGAACTACCTGCTTGGCCAACCGCTTCAGCGCTGCGGGGACCTCGGTCAGTAGTTCTGGTTCCGTCATCTTCTACTGCGGAGCCAGTCAGTTAAAGCCACTGACTGGTGAGAGGCTGAAAGGCAGCCTCAGGGGTGTGTGTTAAACCGGTGAAAGAGCAGGACAGTGTTGGGGGGGTGTGTGTGTCAGGGACTTTGAGTTAAAGGTAGATGAGTAAGTAGATAATGTTCAGCAGCAAGAATGATAGAAAACTCCACATACGAGGGCAATACTGGGGTGAGGGTCAAAAAGTGTTTTTCTTAAGAATGTGGAGTCCCACCTGTAAAACACAAACACAGCTCATCGTTATATCAATAATATTGCTACAGTGGTAGACAGCGACACATTCAAACATAATGCCCCTTTGTACGTCAACGTGATGTTGACGCAGGTGATGTCACCACGTCGCTAGGAGTAATAGTAACATTGCAGGTAAAACTAGCTGCTCGACGGTGGCTAGCTAGCTAGACCACAGAGCTACACACATGGACACAAACTAAGTCGACGGGTAACGTTAACCTACGGCTACACGGATACTTGAAAGTTATAATCGTGAGCATTACTTTCAACGATATCATCTTAGCTGGAAATGATCAGCGAGGTAATAAAGTTCGACACCAGCTAACTAAGCTACTAAAGCTACAGCGAACTAACTTGACGTTAAGTTAGCCAGCTTCGTTTACCTACAGCCGTTGAGCGACTAGTTAACCGGTTGCCCGTAGGTTTGCGCAATTAAAAGCTACACTTTCTCCAGAATAATCGGTTAATACAAGCAGACTCGGGCTCAAAGGAGGATAACACTCACACGATGTACTTGTACTCATCCAGCTGATTAGCTGCCACCGGCTAGCTGACTGCTCTGCTACATGCATTACTTTTTGCTTTTGAGAGACAAGCAGAAAGAGGCTCCACTTCCAGTTACTTCCGTCTTCTCTTAAACGCCCGTTAAGCAGACTACACCGCTTTCCCTTTTGACTGGGACTCAATGAGAGTATATCATATTCCGTATATCTTTTTTTTCAGTATCTTTTTTTTTCTGTGAGGGGCTTATCTGATTTAACCAAACAGTGTAATGTTTAAGGTCTTAGCAAGTTACTGATGGCGGTATAAGACACAGAAACGTCTTCACATTAGTAATAAAACACGTTTGTTTAGCAGATGTTCCTTTTCACACATGCGTAGTATGGTGCTGTATGATGTAATTAATTGGTCTAATTAATTTTCACGAGGTTCTTGCACAGGGAGGTTCTATATTAAGTCTTAATTCTTGCATAAATTATCTGCTGTATCTATTTGAGCGGTTACCCACTAAAAGACTAATATATATAATCTACGATCCGCCATTTTGGGTTCGGCTTTAGCGGACAAGGGTTTCCATAGGCTGAGTGGTACGAGCTATCTTGATATTTAAATTCTAACGTCTTTGTGACAACCTCGGAAAGGAAACTCCAGACCGTAAACAAAGGATTTCCTTCAATTCCAATTGGCTGACATACAACGATGACGTTTAATAGCCAATGAAAGCAATTTAATTTAGATTGATCTTAACGTGCACCAATGATAATTCTTTAAAAAAAATTTTTTTTCCTTTACTCTTAATAAATTCTTCAGATCCAATCACATTCGATGTGAACGTTTTTACAGGCGGGCGTTAAATTGTGTTCTTCCGGGACGTGGCTGTCACCAGAAATGGCTTCTCTTGACAGAGTGAAAGTATTAGTTTTGGGAGATTCAGGTCGGTATATTGTTTATTTACTGACTGTTCAAATAGTCTCTTTGGATAGGCAGCACTAGATAACATAGTTTATCCTATAGCATTTTAGACTGCTTTTTGCTGTTCTCAGGAGTCTTTATATTACACCTAATCCTATTATGATTATATATTATGATTATATATATTGGTTTCTGAGCGATTTTCCGCCACTCATCCTCTTGTGTTTCGCAGGTGTGGGAAAGTCTTCACTTGTCCATCTTCTATGTCAGAATCAGGTTTTAGGAAATCCGTCATGGACTGTTGGCTGCTCTGTGGATGTGCGGGTAAGTCAACTAAGGCCATATTGTTTCTTCAGACCATTTGAAGTTATTCTAAATGTAGTATAATCCAAGTCAGTATCTTATACTATATATAACTATAGGACCAAAAATGGGCGAGTGGACCTCCAATTACACACATGTTTTAATGAGCCTTTCTCCTTGGTCGATCCTCAAATAACTAAATTGGGTAATTGCTATTTGGTAATTGCTAAAATCCTTTTTTTTTTTAATCCTCTTTTAAGGTGCTACTCTGTTTCAAAACATCCATCAGTTTACCTGTAAACTGTCAATTAAATTATTTAATTACAGGTTCATGACTACAAGGAGGGGACCCCAGAGGAGAAAACCTACTACACTGAACTCTGGGACATTGGAGGATCTGTTGGCAGCGCTAGTAGTATTAAAAGTACCAGAGCAGTCTTCTACAATTCAGTTAATGGTAAAGGAGATTTTAGGCGTTTTTACATTTCTAAGGATAAAGTAGAAAAATGTATGAATAACTAATAGTTTGTTTTCATTGTATTTTGTCAGGCATCATATTAGTACACGACTTGACGAACAAGAAATCCTCTCAGAATCTCTACCGCTGGTCACTTGAAGCTTTGAACAAAGACTCCTCTCCAACAGGAGTCATAGTCTCAAATGGGTAGGTAGTGTGTGTGTGTGCTTTGTGAATGCATGTCTGTGTCATTTTCTTTTCAAAGGAAAATAATGAAATGCCTCAAACACAGCACATATTAAATGTTAATATGAAGAATTTAGTTTAATCCTTTGTTCAGTTGTAGCATTGGTCTCAGTGATCTTAATCAGTCTCTTGGTCTCAATCAGTAATGATTGATTCCCCTCTGACAGTTTATCTAGCGGTGGCTGGCCAGCAGAGTGCACTAGATCGCCACCCCACCCAGACTTGCATTGTGAAAAATGCTCATAAAGCTTATTTTAAAATGAAATTCAAAAATAACATTTTTTTGACTAGTTTAAATAAATAAATTACATTCATTTTGTTTTAAATTCAATTTCTTTTTAATCAATATGGTACAAGTGTCAACGTGTAAAATGCATCAGGAAGAAAAGGACTGTGTGCTAGCTTGGGAAGTCTAGCTGCAATGAGTTAAACCCTGGGAAGGGTGGGGAGTTTTCTTGTCTTCAACATTAACCTAAATTATACAGCTTTTTAAGTAGATGCATTTCAAGATTTGTCTTAACAAAGAGGATGCCATAACCCTGTACCCAAGCAAACCCCATCCTCAAATGTCCCATTTCCCCCTGCAGTGACTACGACAGAGAGCAGTTTGCAGAGAACCCAGTGCCTTTGCTGCTGATTGGTACCAAATTTGATCAGATCCCAGAGAACAAACGCAATGACGTCCTCACACGGACAGCCTTCCTGTCTGAAGACTTCATTGCAGAGGAGATCAACCTGGTATGTCACCTGCATTGTTTTTCCTTATGGTGGCAGCAGGGAAGCCAAGGGAGGAATATGAAATGTGTCATTTCTCTGTTGTGGGAAACTGATTCAACACACTGTGTCAATGACAGGATTACTATACGGACCATAGTTTATATACAGTTAAATACAAAGTATTGGGACAGCAATGGCTTCATTTTTCATTCTCGTGGTTTTGGATGTGAACTAAAACAATAACTATCAGGTTAAAACACAGATTGCCAGCTTCAGTTTGAAGGCATACAGTATTTAACTGTATATTTCTAGTAGCTTGTTTTTGTTTGGGTAGCTCATTTTCAGATTGTAATCCCAAAGTTGTTTAAATTTGCACTTGTTTTGTACAGATTTAAAAGGATGTTTCAAAATGGGTAGTGATTGTGGTACTGACCTAGATTGCTAGGTTTGTGGTTGGAGGATTAAATGATTACACCAAAACAACGTATCTCCGCTAGATTGTTTGCTCCGGTAACCAATGGTAACACTTCAACATACATCTTGTTAAAGGGGTTCACTTTAAAAGTTCACTTTAGAACATTTCTGGGCTTGTTTTCACAACTACCTGGGTAGGTAACAGGTGTTTAGTAGGTCCTATGTACCTCAGACAATTCTTAAGTCAATTGCTTTATTTATTTATTTATTTATTTATTAGGTTTTTGTAATTTTCCATGAAAATGCTTGTTTTTTTAAATTATATAAAATGCACTCAAAACTATATGTATATACGGTGTCATTAACCATGATGTATGTCTCGGCAATTAAAAGAATAATAATAATTAATATCTAGCAATGAAAACAAAGATCTATTTATTTTTTTGCAGCGCAAGTTCATGTAGTGTGTGATCCGGTTTCATTAGTTATTAACTGAATGAAGTAACTAATCAGAAAACAAATCCCCTTCATTAGAAGGACCATATGAGTCATGGGAAGCAGTGGAATGTGTTCATAATATATGTATATATATATATATATATATGTATATAACATGGAGTTTGATGCTGAATGGGGCTTCTATGGACTAGGGACATGGCCTACACTGATTATCGTATATCTAAATATTGAAGCAATCAACATAAAAACTGTCTGGGGTTCATACAAAAGCCCAAGTAGGTGTGGAAATGAGCCCAGAAGTATTAGAAAGTGAACTTCCTCTTTAGGTATCGTATGCGACCTATAGAATTGTTTATCATTTTTGGGATACTGTAAGTGAGCGTTTCACTATTTTTAAAGACACACAGCCAGCTCAACCTGGCACGATTCTTCCGGAGACTGGAACAATAAGACAAAGTCCTATGAAATACAATGTAGTCCTTGGAACTACTTCACTAACGTTCTGACTTCCAGTGTAAACAAAATGCAGGAAGAGGGATTGTATATGGTAAAAATATAAAGCAGGGACAGTTGTATTATCATGATGACTTATTGTATGAAGTTGACCTCACATTGTAGGATTATAGTACTAGTATAGTATAGTAAACCAGACTCACTTTCTCTGAGGTTTGTGGCTAAGTGTTACTTTGTTTTTCAGGACTGCACCAACCCAAGATACCTTGCTGCAGGCACGTCGAATGCAGTGAAGCTGAGCAGGTTTTTTGACAAGGTAAGAAAACCACAGGGTTTATTCTGAGCATGAGAAAACCTTCTGTACGAATGCACACACTGCTGCGTGGCCTGGGTCTACGAGGAAGAACGCAAACCCTTTTCACACAAAAAAGAGATTAAATAAATAAACAAACAGCGATGTGACGTCTCCAGGTGTTTCAGTACCTGTCATGCAAGTGGCTTGGGTGCAGTTAAGGTACAGGCTATAGGTTAGATAGCCATGGCATGAAATAATAGAAGGAAATAATGTAAATATATATTTTTTATATTATGAAATTAAATGTAGACGTGATTAATAATGCACCTAATGTGACGGCAGAACAAAAGCCTTTCTCCCTTTTCCTACATTTGTTTATTTATCATTATATGCTTTTGTCAGGAAGGCCTGTTTCATTTTGTTAATTGCTAAGGTTTCATAACTTATGTGAGGATACAGTAATGGACAGATCAGATACGTTCTGCGTAAGCTTGCCTAACATGCTACATAAAAAAGGCATTGATTTGTCTGCTGGAATGAGACATTTCTTTGGTCTGTTTACCAACACCTACAGGCCAGGCTACAGGCCAGGCTACAGGCCAGGCTACAGGCTATTTTTGCACTATTTGCATTATTATTTCTTTCCATCTTAGATAATTGTCAGAAAGGTTTCATGCAACAGACTTAAATAGCGCTAAATAGTGGGCAAGATACAGGGTGGGATTTTTCCACTTTCGAGTTTAGTAAATCAAATGGAAAGAGTTGTTTGACACTGCATATTAATAATTACTGAAAGTACAAAATATTTTGTGTCCCAGTTCCTTCAATATGTTTTATGTGCAAAATGCTCGTGAACCTGATTAGTTCATTAGAATCTTCCATCTGACTAGAATGATTTGTTTAGTAGATCCAGGCCTGTGTGCTTTTCACAGTAATGTAAATACTACATACAACAAGACATATTGCACAACACCTGACTACCGTTAATAAATATTTCATAGGTCATAGAGAAGAGATACTTCACAAGAGACCCAAGTCAGGTAAGCTTCGTTTCTGGGTTCTTTTTTTCTCAATAAATAATAGGACAACGCATTATAATGTCAATTCTGATAATACAAAACCTCTCTGTTTACCGTTCTCTCTCCTCCGCCTTCTCTGCCTCTGCAGATGACGGGTTTCTCAGACAGGAAACGGTTCAACTTCAAAACCTTGCACTATGACTGACGAGCCCTGAACACCGCTGGTCTGAGATCTGATCTGTGTGCGGCGGCTCCGTGACCCTTGTCCCAGTCAACCTACACTCTTTCTTATATACTTTAACTATATGCCCTTCTGCCCACCACTACCTCTCACATACTAACCCCCCGGCCCCACTTACAATTCACGTCACATGCATTCAGACGCATTAGTCTTATATCTGCAAATATGTATTGATACAATATGCGTTGTGTACATAGGCGTTGGCTAACTGGTCCTCATTTTGGACACTGTGCAAGTCATACAAGATGGAGTGGAAGAAAGCTGAGGACAATTTTCATGAATATACAAAGTGATGATGATGAGTAATGGAATACAAATTAATACCATTAATTAAATCCATTTAATTGCACATTTTGTTCTATAGTAGCAATAGGATTGTTTATTTTGTATGTAAATATTTTTTTACATGTAAAAGATTCACAAATAATAGCTTCAAAACTTTAATTCTATACTTCTTCCAGACGTAAAACTTTTAATTTGCTTATTTTGTATTGCTGCAGAATTAATAAGAAAATGACAAATATTGCCAATATTTTGGCCTCTTAAATGATCTGTCCTGCAACAAACTCTATCCCTGCATCACCTTCTTTATCCAGGGAACAAAGAAAGGGATTTTCATGAAGACATGTGGATACTTGGGATCATCACATCCTTTTGGTTTAGTAAAAGCAGTTATACCCTGAACCTTGGTGTTGCAGATAAGTGGTCCACCAGAATCACCCTAGGAAAAATAGACAACATGACGAGTTGGAGGAGTGTCAACAAAAACACATCTGTCTTTCAGAAACAAAGGAAATAATTGATATTTAATTATTTATCTGATTCAAATACTTTTCTGTATCATTACCTGACAGATTCCTGCCTTCTTTTTGCCAGCATGGGTGCATATCATCTGTTGAGAATTGAAGTATTTGCCCCACTTGCTTTTGCACTCGTTACTGAATTGCATCTTGACTGTCGTCTCTCTCAGAACGTCTGAAGTGACCGTGTTGGGTCCAGTCCGGCCCCAACCGGCAACACTGCAGTTGATGTTGGCTGGGATTTTCCCATCTTTCTTAGGTAGTCCAATGGTCTTTACATACCTATCCAGTCTCGCATTGGTCTTTAACTGTGAAAGAGACCAGAGAAACACTGAGTTTGGCTCTTTCAAAGTGTAAAGTGTTGTGTCAGGATGTGTCTTAATTTGCCTGAGGTTTTGTTGTTGTTTTGCAGTTGTGCCATTGCATGACCAATAGAGAAAATGATCTGCCCGTCTTTCAGACCTGAAATAATACATTGATATATTTTCTTATACTCTACAAAAGACGGGCACAAAAATGAAACAGAAAGTTACAGTAGATGAAGTGCATTGTTAATGGCATATTGATTTTGTAACAGATTTTCAGAATGCAGTTCAGTCAGTGACACTAATTATATACAAATACATTCCCGATAAATTTAGTTACATTTTGTTTGTTTTTTCGTTGAGCTGCTGAGTGATTTTTTATTTTATTTTACACAACGTGAGTATACCTTAAGAAGCATGACGTCATCATTGTAGTTCTTAGCGTCGTAGTTAGGATGTTGATAGTACTTATCCACTAAGATCTCTTGCTGGCTTTTCTCCTTCTTGGTTATGTTATGTGCTCCAAGCACTACCATCATGGCCTCGTTTCTGAAATATAATGGATGTGAAATTAGAAATACTTTTTACCTGTCAGATGCTGCACTAAATATGAAAAATACACTCACTGTTTGCAATGTGCTGAGGTTAGGACGAAGTCCTTCCGAATCAGTATCCCCCCACAGACGTGATGTTTTCGGACCTGGAGTGAAACCATGTAGCCTCTGGAATGAGGCTTTGATACTTTACCACCAATGATGCCACTCTCAGAAGCCCCTTACATGAAGAGAAGAGGGACAATTACTGGTCAGTGGATTAACGAGCTGCAGCATCATGGGGCCCCCAGCCAGATGATGCAATCTATTATACACTGCTCAACAAAAGGGTTGTTTTGGTAGCGCGGCCGGACCAGCTACCAAAACAAAGAACAGAGAAGTTCAGATTACAACACACACAGAGGGAGGGTTAACCCTAACCCTAACCATAACTCCACTCTATCTTTCCATAGCAAATAGTTGTTTGCTGCTATATTAATGTTCAAAATATTGTATATAGTACCTTTAACTATATGTCTTACATACTGTATTTCATAGTTTCATACTCTTTCATGATGATTAATACACATAGACTTTAACTATATTTGTTTCTTTCATACTCTCTTTTAACAATTCATTCTAGCTTCACGTTTTAAATTTAACGTGGTCGCTGGCCTTCACAGACTTCAACACTAATACTGCTGTGGGCTGTTTGAAGGTTATTATGGGATGTCCTCTGTTTCCTTTGGGCTGCTGGAATGTTATTATGGGATGTGCAGTTGTTACTATCTAACCTAGTAACTACTTAGTAACCATCTAGTAACACCCTAGCAACCACCTAGT
>OMKK01083977.1:0-11139 GCA_900302305.1 Polymixia japonica | reverse complement strand
ATGATGTTTCGCTCAGATTGTCTATATTGGCGTTCATATTTAATCTATACTTTGCTGATGCAACCAGTTTACTGAAACTTGAGCACTTTTCTCTACGAGCTATGTAACAGTCTTTGAGCTTACTAGTAGATTTCACTACTAACAAACCTCCTAGCAGATTCTTAGAACTAAGAGTCCAGGTGCACACTAGATTCTACAAAGTACCAAGACAACACGCACAAGAGACAACATGCACAAGAGACAACATGCACAAGAGGCAACATGCACAATAGACAACATGCACAATAGACAACATGCACAAGAGACAACATGCACAAGAGGCAACATGCACAATAGACAACATGCACAAGAGACAACATGCACAATAGACAACATGCACAAGAGACAACATGCACAATAGACAACATGCACAAGAGACAACATGCACAATAGACAACATGCACAATAGACAACATGCACAAGAGACAACATGCACAATAGACAACATGCACAAGAGGCAACATGCACAATAGACAACATGCACAAGAGGCAACATGCACAAGAGACGCAAAATGCAAAAAGCCCTGATCAATTGGGGTGATCAGTAGATATAGACCTCTGATTGTGGGAGTGTTTTGGGGCAGAGAGGGGCGTCTTCACACTATCTCTTCCTGCCTCTGATTTTATAACCAGACATCTATTTTTTTCTTATTTAAAAATTATGTCTTTTGCATGAATTCAAACCACATATTTGTAAATACAACAATCAAACAGTTGATGATTTTATCTGATTCAAACAACTTTCAGGCTTTCACATTTCCAAATAAATTCTTCAATTTTATCCAATAATTCACCAGATCATCACATTATCTTCACAATGAAAACATGATTATCAAAATCTCTTAAATGATATGACATGATCTTAAAATAAAATAACCTCCTTAAAACACAAATAACTGTTCTTACATGTTAACAGACATTTCTCATCAAATTACCGTACACACAGACGTTATATATTTGTCCTCTTACCTACTGTATAAACATTACATTCAGAGAATCATTACACTTAATATTCTGAGGTGTGTTTATCCACACAAACAGATTTGTACACAGATTGATCTGTTTCATACAAAATACCACAAGTCCTTTGATCTTCCATGAGTCTGTGGGTGTGAGTGATCATTCACTAGGCTACGGTGGGGGAGGTTATTGTTTCCTTAACTGGTCATCTGGTTTGATCATTATCTTGTGGCCTTTCTCTGTAATTCTCCTCTTACTTCTCCTTTGTTCATTTCATCTGGATTCTGATGGTTCTACATCCTAATACTGCATAGATTTATCAAACATACTGTATTTCTATTTGTATATTTGTGACACATGCGTGTGTTCCATATTCGAGGATTTGGTTAAGTTTGACTTTCTATTGGCATCACACTAGTCTACTAAAGTAGTCCGACTCAGCAGGTTTTACCACGTGCGTGAGGCATTGGTTTCCTGACCACATTCCTGGGTGTCTCTTCTTAATTCCACCTAAAGTCAACTAATATGGGTTCTGATGGTTCCACATATTAGTTTCGACTCAAAAACTCAGAGGCTGGAAGACATTGCATTGGATCAGTGACGTGCGGTCAGGAGAGGCAGTGCCTCACCTGTCATCATGGAAAAAATAAAGTATATAATAAACAAATAAATGAAATGACTATATTTATCAAATGGTTTGAACTATAAAATAATTTTCCATTTAACTTAAACAACTTGGACCGTGCAGCACGGTGGTGCAGTGGTTAGCACTGTCGCCTCACAGCAAGAAGGTCCTGGGTTCGAATCCCTGGCCGGCCAGGTCCTTTCTGTGTGGAGAATGTCTGCGGGAATGTATATGTCTGTATGTCTGCCCTGTGATAGGCTGGCGACCTGTGCAAGGTCTTCCGCCCAATGACAGCTGGGGTAGGCTCCAGTACCCCCCGCGGCCCTTAACAGGATAAGTGGTAATGAATGAATTTGGACAGTTTTTTATTAAAAATTGCTGAAAATTTCCATTCAAATTCAGGGAAGACACGCACGGTGATGCAGCAGCAGACAGAGCCTCACCTTGGATTGTGCAATCCCTCACAAACTGTGCTCCGCCATGCAATGACAGCGTGTCACTGTCTCTCTGTATGTTTCAATGTTCAATCCCTTACAAACTGCTCTGCCATGCCGTGTCACTGTCTCTCTGTATGTTTCAATGTTCAATCCCTCACAAACTGCTCTGCCATGCAATGACAGCGTGTCACTGTCTCTCTGTATGTCGCCAATCAAATGTTTCAAACACTTTTAATATATGCCCCCCCTGACTTTCCATAGTTTAGCTGATGTTTATAATATATGTGTGTAACCTGTTTCGTGTGCTCAGTGAAGAGGCAGTGGGTGAGGCAGGCAGTTCTCTTGCCTCAAGGTAGGGGGCAGTCGTGAGCCCAGACGTTCTTATGCTACTGCGCAGCTGCAGAGTAAGAGACAGCGACCTAGCAACAGTCTCCATGGTTACGAGCGAGTCAGGTGATATTTTTCCCCTCTCGTCCCGCCTGGTTTTACAATGAAGGATTTTATATCCGAGCTCAAACTATTTTCTAAACTGCACTTTCATTTATAAGTAAAGGTAAGACCATAAAAACTTTTTTTTTAACGTTTTTTAGTGCCACTACTAGCTGCCGTTGCCAGTCCTTGCTGTCAAATGGTGAATTATCTACTCTGTTGCGTTCATATATTTGTAAATCTCATTCTGATGGAGTTAGTGCCTCACCAGCCATGAACCTCACCGCACGTCACTGCATTGGATGTACAGTTAAGCCTAATTTATACTTAACGTCTCATGTCTCATGTCTCTGAGACGTGAGATGTGAGCCGGGAAGTATAAACTAGGCTTTAGGGTCACAGGGTCATAGCCTTGCTCTGGACCAATCGTTGCTATGCTATTTCTAATCTCACAGATTAGTTTTTTGCCTGTGATGATAATTGGATAAATGGTGTTGAAAGACACCTATACATATTATGGAAACAGTAGTGTAGTGTAAATGTTAAAGCTGGGTTTTTACCAAGGACCTCTCATTGCTCTGCACACACTACTGTATGTAAAACAGGCCATTAAAAATGTTTGTGTGTGTGTGTGTTTATGTGTGTGTGACCACAGAAAGGGATCCCTGGAGGCATCAGTACTTGTCACAGGGTCCAGTGTCTCTCTGAAATGTGAATAAGGCTAGATCCCTAAGACTAGACTGTGCATGCAGTGGCAAGGGGTGGCCTGGAATCTCATTGGCCACCCCAAATCTGATAGGTCGTTGGTCAAGATGATCAACTCAATAATGCGGGACAAGCGCTGCTAAATCAATGATGACACTCTGATGACAGCTCAGTTTGCTATTTCCAAATATTATGGTTATGCTAGGACTCGGGTTGTGAGAGCTGGTCCCCAAAAGTACCCAAAGCAACAGCGTACTTTTGACCATGAGCCAATAAAAAGCCAATTTGAAAAAAAAAGTAACTGCTGAGCACACATGTTGTGGCTGTATCCCGTTATCCAGTTATCCTAACCTGTAAGGATTGGCTGTTATCTGATGATGCACATGAAGGTGACCCTCCAGTTTTGTACTCCACCAGTTTTGAAATAAAATAAGAGTCTGCACTGTCCCTCACCGAGTCAACACCGAGTAAAACTGCAGTTCCGAGAACTTCTGTTCTGTGTTCTGTGTACTTGTCCTTGTCCTTTTCTGTTTGTAGCCCTCTTGTTGTCTAGCTGTATTATTGTTTGTTGATTGTTATATATTGTAAAGCGACCTTGGGTCCTATGAAAGGCGCTATATAAATTCAAGTTATTATTATTATTATTACATGCACACACATAGTACATAGTCTCAGACAGTTACTTCGAATGTCCTAAGCCGAGCCAGACAGAAACTGAAGGTGAGAATACCTAGATCGTCATGGCATAATGTTAAAGAATTGCGGAGGATAGTTTGTATCGATAAACAATACACCAAGTAACTTCAATGCAAAAAAACCTCCATCTAAGTAATTGAATCATGTATCCTCAAGACTGCCAACGGGCTGAGATCATTTGTCTGCTTTCAATGCAAATCAACTTTTCTCAAGTGATATAATCTTAATGCTTGCAGGTTCATCCTACTTATTCTTGAATGTGAAGCTAAATTGAAAAGAAGGGAAACCTGACCCAACAGCAGATTGATTTCTTTTTCACTTGTTTTAAGAACCATAAAGTGTTTTGTTTTTTTAACTTAATACAAAATCACTCATTCAAATAGAGATGATGAGTTAAATTGCGTGACATGTTTGTTGCCGCTGTCGACTCAGACATGAAAGACTACCTGTTATGACAACTGCAGCACTAACAACAACAGCATAATACACTGTGCCTCCCATCACACATCTAGACAATGCAGCCGTATTCGTATATATTCCTATATTCGTATTCGTACTTTATTGATACCCCTGAGTAAATTAGCTTATTGCAGCGGCAGAATTTGAATACTGTAAAGAAGGAATATGATATAAATAATAATATCTAAGGTTGTAAAACATAGTGGACCAACACAACAACACTAGAACATGTTACGTGAAAAATTGATTGAAGTCTTTCGTATTTTATATTATTTAATCATATAGAATTTACATTTTATTAGTAGAACATTCGTATTAAGTTCAAAACTTATATCAAACTAATATTATGTCATTTAGTTATAGATTGGTATTTGGTCAAATTGATCCCTGTTAAAAGATTGTTTTTCATGAATTGGAAAAGTGTCGCTGCCCAATGTGAACGTTTTGTTGTTTACTTGGTAGGAGTCTTACAAGGGCCTTGACCTCACAGCTCAGTTCACTCTCCCGACACTAGATGGAGCTCTAACAGAAGAGAGGCAGGTAGGGAAAAGACTGCTACTGGTGTGTGTATTAGACTTGAATGTGTGGTTTGTGTGTGTGTGTGTGTGCCCGGATGCACATGCTGTTGCGTATTTATGTTTAAGGCAACCGAATGCTAAGTTTAATTTAGGATTTCAGATTGACATGAACCCACAAATTGCCTCTTGCTTAATGTGTGTTGCTTAATGTCCGCAACAGCCGACCAGCCAAGTCACTAAAATCTAAGCATCCAATTAATGAAGTGCTGGGTGCTTGGAGCAAGACTGCAGAATTACAACAAGCAAAAATCTTTTCCCCATTAACTCCCATTTTGTCATTTGTCTGTAATTAAGAGCTGGCAGCTTTCAATTGTAGATAATATTCCATGACTTTGGGATCAAGCCAATTGTTGCAAAGATATTGTAAAACGTTAAAATTGTACGGCTACCAACGTAGCTGTAATGTTCCTAAAGAAAACCGACAAATATTCGTCCTCTGTACTGTATATGGGATGACTAAAGATACAATGACATTCCCCTTGCGCCAATACTAACTGTAGGTATAATAATAATAATAATAAACTTTATTTATATAGCGTACAGTATGTACTTTTTTGACAGCAGATTTTGCCATAGTGGAAACGTGATGGAAGGACTTGAACAAGTTGCCCACTGGGCTTCTTGTCTCTGTGTTATCCAGGACCAGCAGTGTAACCTAGGTGATGACTTGGTCCATCAATCAGTCTCTACTCAGCCCAGTGTCCTCTGAGTCCGCTTGATCATTCAGGTCCCCCCCGCTCCTCCTCACACCAGGACAGTCCACCACAGACCTCCTGAGCAGGGACCAGGGACAAACTGGATGCGGATTAACCTAAACGTTTTCTGGCTTGTGCGGCTGAAATTTAGTTTTTCGTCTGTTCTTTAAAATAGTTCTGTTCTATTCTGTTCTGTTCTATGTTACTCTACTCTATATATTATCGTCTAGCGTAATGAATTTCCAATGCATTGACTTGCTCCGGCTAGCTTGGAGAGCTGAAGGATTGCTCGGCCCTGAGCGCCACGTGGGTGAAGTTGTATACTTTGGGAACTATTCATGGGGTTTCGTTGTGGCTAGACAACTTATTTGCAATATCCAGTGCTATTCTGGCCTCCAGCTTGATGGAGGAATAAGAAGGGAAAATCTTTAGAGATGAAATGTAGAACATTCCACGGCAATGAGATCCTCCAAACATTTGGAAGCGTATGGTTTATGGGTCTACAATTATTGCACTGTCACTAGGGATAACGGCACAGTCATCAGACATGTTTTATTGTATGGTTTATACTTAGAGAGACTTTACAGTGGTCTTACACTGAAATTTGACTCTGGAAACACAGAGACCATGTGTAGAGAAATCATAGGCCTCTTTCTCAGCATATTGTAATCTCTCGAATCCTGATTAGATATTTTTAATGACAACCTTGTGTCTCTTCATTGATGTGGCACAGTAGAAAGTACCCGGAACATGATCGCCTTATCTCAAGGCACTCATTAAAGCCGATGTCCTAAACCATTAGCTGAGATACAGCATGTGGAAGCACTCATGTTGGGTAGAGGCTACTCCCCTACGCAGACCACCTAACCACGCTGGAGAACAGCAATTACCGTGAAATAGATAATCAAAGCTATGTGGGGTAAGCGCAGATGAACTTGATGCGATATCTCTCTTCTGCGGTACGTGCGTGTGTTTGTTTGAGCGTGCACCTGTGTGCGAGTGTAACCATCCTACAATATGGAAAGTGTTTCTCTGTGTCGAGTGTCCAGTTACAGAGGCTACAAAGGTCCACCTGAGAGCTGGTCCAATCAGAAGAAACAGAGCTCCCGACATCACCTTCTAAATCTGTCAACAGCCAATCAGACCTCCTGGTGGTAGAGAATGACCAATCAACAGATAAGCCAGAGGGAGGAACTGCCGTTTCCTGAACCAATACCGTTCTCCTCGCCTACACTTACCAAGGTATTTTGTTTATCAGTTAAAAAGCAGGTACAACCGTCTCTTTTATCACATATAACCCTTTTCAACTAACAGGGGTAACCTGGAACTTTCCGTAACCTGGGACTTTTCAGAACCCGTATTCATTCTGAGATGCGTCATAAAAAAGGCAGCAGTTGCACTACCTTCATCATTTGTCACGTGGCGTCATGCATGTAAACAATAGCAGCAAAAGGAAGAAGTTGTAGCAATAAGGGCCTGTATCTCTTCATTCGTCCAACTTGTAGGTTCCGTGTTGTTTTCCCGCTGCGTTGTTTAAAAACGGCAGTGTTGTAGTAGCCCTCTGATGACAGCTCATGTTTACAGATGCGTTGTCACTTACAAACAATACTGCTTGACCAATCAAGATCGACAGCACTGCTTTCTCTTCCTGGTTCCTGGGACTCAGATTTTAATACCAGCTCCTGAGCAGGGCCAGAATTAGTTCCTGTAGTTGAAAAGGGCCATTAGGTTGGGTATTAGGAACTTAATCAACCTGTCTGCCTTTTACTTTGTAAGGAGGAACGTACTATGCTATAGACAACCAAACCACTGTAACAGGTTAACACAGAATACAACTGAGCCAGAATGTGTACAAGGATCGTCTGTTACTTTAAGTAGTGATAGTGTTTGTTTGTCAAGGTTTCACCACAGCCTATGTTTTATATTAGAAGTTTTATCTCGGTAGTGTGGTCGTAGTGTGATGTTCCTGCTGGAGGAACACAGGCCTGTAAAGTGTTGAGGTAATGTTTGGCATCTGACTCCACATATTTGGCAGATCACTTTTTGCAAGTTAGTCTGGGTAATAATGCCTGTTAAATGCTTTATGTTGGTTCAATCTGTGGACGTTTTGTGGTAATGTTTTAAAGCCCGTGGAGCATTGCAGTTGTTTTTTTTCCCTTAATAAGTATAGTGCAACCATTTACGCATAAACTCTTTCAGACTGTGTGAGTTAAAGCTGCTTTAAACATTCTATACCAACATACCTGTTAAGATCTTGCATTTTAACATTTTCGTATAGACTGTAACTTTAATAGGGTTAGTAATTGATAATTTATAGTTATAGTTTCTCACTTCTTCCGCTGTACATAAAACGTTCAGCTGAACTCGACAGGAAATCTAGTTAATAGCTGTGTAAATGAGCTCTTCTGTTAATACGTGTATATACTTTACTTATATTGTGTTGATTGATTATGCACTTATGCACCAACCTCACCAAGTCACTTTCCTTGTATGTGCAAATATACTCGGCAATAAAAATAATTCTTTTGTTTCTATATAAAACAAAGCATATCCTGCCAGCATGGGCATAAAAAAACAATTCCACTGTAAAAGCCGTTTTTGCCTTTTATGTCTTTTTTAAAATTAAATGTGTTTTCCCTTTTTATTAGAAACCACGACCACCGGAATTTATGACCTCGCTCCTTCACCTCCTTCACCTCCTTCACCTCCTTCACCTCCTTCCCCTTGTAGCCCACTTCGCTAACATCCACATCACCTCCCAGATCAACCTAAACCCACCATAAAGAAAAGTATGTGACCCGTCCACAGATGCACAGAATTGTAGCTAATGTAGAAGTTTCTGTACTGCTGCGACATTACTGAGGAAGAGTCGGGACGTCCCTACAGTAAACGTGCAGGACAGACGCAGGGTGGGGACCTCTGTAATGACAGTCACCGCACATACTGCAAACGCAGCATAGAAGATGTTTAGTAACATTTACGTGGCCTGAGGTCACGCGTGCGTGAATGGGGCTTTATAATAAGTGTAATAGATTACATTATATGAAATTAGATCTGGTTAGATGAAATTGTGTAGTGGTTGAGAAAGAACAGTGTTGTGTTCATGAACTTCAAGTCAGTTTTGTTCCACAGCTGCTCCTGCTCCGTGTCCTTGTGGCTCCTCCGACTCCTGACCCCCCCTGACCTTTCTCCCACCAAACACACTACCTCCTCCTACCATCTCCTACCCCAGAGACCATAGGCGGGACTCCACCTTGGATATCCAGAGGAGGACATCTACTGCAGTCCACAGCCAAGATGCAGAAAGCCAAGGTATCCAAAATCCACTGCCTGAAACTGATATCCATAAACATACAGGTACCGTGAAGTCCATGTTGAAGAAGCTCCTGTCCTGGAGTTCCCAAACAACGTCCATGGGGAATGCAGCAGTGCAGAAACTGTGTGGAAAAAAAGGCTTCCTGTGGGTACTTCTGAAGTATCCCCCACAAAGCATGTATTGGGAGTGTTGTGGTTGAACTCAAATACTGAGTTTTCTATAGTAACATAGCAACAATTGCTATGGTATCTCCTTGTGCTCAATGTTTCCAGTCTCATCCCTGTAACTAAGTATGGTTCAGCTGCTAAATAATATATAATTAATAGAAATGCTTATTTATAATGTTAGAATGTAGTTGAATGTTAGTTTCAAGAGCAGACATATTTGTAATTGTGGTAAAATGGTCATATTTCTATCATTAAAAAAAAAGTTAAAAAAAACCCCATATAACATGTAATATCAGCTGTTAATTTACCTTCAGTAAAAAAAGGCAACAATTACAAGAAAGATTTGACCTTTGAGTTTTTGAAGGTGGAGAGGAGGGAAGAAGCAGACAAGCAGATCCAAAAACAAATCGTCCACTTGCCTTGGGAAAAGCCCAACGTGTCTCGAGCCAAACCTCCAGCGCCCAGTCCAACTCCATTGGCTGAGCAGCGGGCCAAGCGAGATCCTGATGAGAGAGCAAGCCCCGATCCAAACAAAGATGACTAATTCTGTGGCCGATGTACCAGCAATCCCTACAAACAAAACACTCAGTACCCAGTCCAGAGCTCAGCTTTAGTAAAGAACTGTGTTATCACTTCGGTATCACAACACGGTACGTGGTGAGGTGTTGCTCAGCTGGCAAAATGTTAGTTACATTACTGTATATTACCACCAAAACAATGACAAGATAATGTGTTATTCTAAGTGTCTGTGTATCTGTTTGCTTGTTTGCTTGCTAGTCTTTTAAGTATTGCAAATGTCAACGTAAGCATAATTTTCTGTCTCCACTGAGTACTTATAACAAACTATAACTACACATGCCATTCAGAAATGAATAATTTAGGAACACTTGCAAGGTCAGGAATGCCGTCTTAATTTCTGGCTGTTAAATGTAATCCCAAGTGAGTAATTCTTTATACTGTGGTTGGTATTGAGCGGTGACAGCCAAAAACTATTTCTTATTGGCGTCACCAATCTACTTGACAGGCAAAGAAACACATTGTACCAGCCAACCACATAGCAGTGTGTCTTCTGGGTGTAAGTAGGGTATGACAATGGACCCAACTCCGCCTTCTCCCTCGCTGAATACCCTGCCCATGCATACGCATCTAGTCACTCACCATTTCATCACTTCAAGAAAAGATATATGTCTGTGTTTACTCAAAGGTTTTGCAATGTGCTGTTTCTTAACGTATTTAACCGTGTCTCTGTTCTCAACTGTTTGCCCAGAGTCTGAAACTGACATGGTAAAAGAGGAAGAAAGGGAGGGGGGGTTGTGGGAGAGGAGGTTTTTCCTAAGTACAAGGAGAGTATGAGCAGTGATCGGGAGACACTCATATCGGCCAAATGGTAGAGGACCGACAAGACCAGGACTGAGCCCCAAACCGCTACCTGCCTCTATAGGCACAGGACGAGGTCTTTATCAAAGCCTGGTTCACATAGTGAGAACTCGTCTGCCCATCTGTGTTTTCTACTGTAAGTCTTTTCCTACTTTGAGAGGAAAGGGGAAAGAAGCACAGCAGAAAAAATGTCGGTTGGAAGCCTCCAGCCCAGGACTGACCGAGCGGTGGACACGGTCCCGGCAGAGCAAGGTGATCAGGAAGGTGAGGACGGTGACGTCATCGCAGAGAATTCACAGGGGCCGCAAGAGGGCAGGCCGGGGGATGAAGGAAGAGAAGGTGAAAAAAGGAGACGGGGTATGAATGGAGGGAATATGGAGTCGATGAAGAGGAGGACCGGTCCGGTGACGGAACGAGTTGGTTACCAGAAGAGGAAGAGCGGGGGATGGGACGCAGGCGTACGTATAGTAGTCGCAGAACTCAGCGGCGGCTCTCATTTTCTCCCTAAAATTGATGGTTAACAAGAGAGATGTATTCCATTCTTCATTTCCCTGTCAAATAGCTGTAAAATAAAGTGACATCCCTCCCAAAATCAAAAACTTTCTCACATCACATCATATAGTGTGTAATAGTGTATAGAAATATGCAAGCTAAAA